>JAQFYP010001169.1:0-16849 GCA_034694865.1 Bilobella braunerae | reverse complement strand
GATGAGACTGGAATGGATGGCTGTGGACCAATGTATTCGGTTCTCGCTGCCAATTTGGCCAGTTCATCAGCTTTTTCTTTACCAATGAAACCCATGTGGGCTGGAATCCAGTTTAGATTGACCTCCCTTGTAGTGGCTAGCTCTTTTATACTAGTGGTTACTGATGACGCTAGTTGTATACTCTACTTAACTAGTAAGATAATCGTTCACAAGCACTTCTTTTGGAAAAAGCGTTTACATACAAAATATTTTGACTCAGTAGACTTGTATTGCATGCTATATTCGTTCTGTCACTGTATCCCGGGACGGTGCATACCGTGCACAGCAGTTTTACGAGATAATGCATTCAAAATTCAGCAAATAATAACTTTTTGAATTTATTTTTAATTGGTTAAGGTTTTTTTTTTCAAATTTAAACTAGCAATGAAACTTTTATAAATGTGGTAAGTTTGGTAAATTAAATTTTTTTAAGCTCTTTCTCACTACTAAAAAAGAAGGCACACTTGCAGTCGTTTATATTTAAGAGTTGACCTGTCCATTATGCATTTCTTCTTAGTAGTCCATTACGCACATGTAGCAGAACAATAGTTTACTTTTGTGAAATTTCATATAAAATACTAGATAATAAGATAATATAATAAGATATAATAATAATAATAATAATAATAATATAAATAATATAATAATAATAAGATAATACTAGATAACTAATACTAAAACCAAATTCTAAATGCAGTATATTATAATTATATGGATAATAAGCCATAAGTAATACTATAATCTCACAAATTTTTGTAGACGTTATTTTATCATTAAATAAGGTTTTTCAAAAGTCAAGAAAAGTCCAAATTCAGAAGTCTCATGAACTGTTCCAAGCAATATTTGCTCAACACAAATTTTTGCATTGACCTTCTTAATGATTGAAAAAATCATCTCAGACTATTAATAATTTTGAATCAAATTTTTTGTACTGGGCAATCTAATAGTTCGTGTATGTTAAGAATTTGTCAACACCTAACTATTGCATTAGCTTAGTATTTAGTAAAGCATTGTCAATGTAATTATTAGAGACCATTGTAAACCAAAAATGTGGCTCTGCAATCCTACATGGATCATCTGCATGTGATGGAAATATTTCTTTTGTAAGGTATATTGTATTTGTATATTAAACTAAGGTATCATTTGTTGAGTAAATCGTAGCATATGATAATATGCTACAGGCCTAAAGACATATTTTAGAAAACCTAAATAACTAATCCAAAAAATACATAAATTGGAATGATTAAAGAATTTGGAAGTTTAACAATAGTTTGTTTTATTTTCAAATTAATCAATGTAGAAGTGCATTTGCCAAGTAGTATGATTTTGTTGGTTTCAAAGTTTGAGATGTAGAGTTAACCTGTAAACATCATGATGTTCTCGCCGTTAGTACTAGTTGCCTCCCAGTTGTATCCTTGGCAACACCAACAGTCCTCGCCAATGCAAATAAACGTATTAAGTCCAGTACAGGTGTTTGGCGGTCCGATTTCACTTATCGTAGCCGATTGCCCGTTCCAAAATGTTATTGTCTTCGTAACTGTCACAGGTACTTCGCTAGTGCAATGCGGGCTAGGGTTTGATTTTTTAAACACTCTACTTGCTACTTGATGCTGACCGATGAAAATAAAGGTCAGCAATGCCATGATGAGGCGAAATTGGCAAAACATTGGTAAGCCACAAACTTGAAAAACAAAAAATTACTTTTGAAAAAGGCTGGTAAAGAAACTGCATAGATTTGAGGCTTTTGGGAACTATTTAATTAAATTTGAACTCATTTGAATGTTAAAAATAGTGAAAGTCATTTCATTACATTCTGAGATCACGGATGTTTTTACATGGGTGACGCTCGGAAAGATTCATTGATTCAAAATTTCGAATTATAATTAAATTCTAATTTATTAATTTAGGTAACCAAACTGATAAACAAACTGAAATTTTATTGTGTTAACTTTTTTTTAGATCCGTTCTCGATTTGTCAGTGGGGAAATCAATTCCTTCACCATTTGATTTAAAAAAATTTGTAATTTTACTTTCAAATTGAATATAGAAGAATACTTCATTATTTCACTAGTCAAAATTCATAATGGCAATTATGAAGACACTCTGTAAGAGCACACATTTGACAAAGGGGCTTTTCTATCTTGTCACAATTCAAGATGCAATTACATATTTTATGAAAAATCGTGAAACATTTGGAAACAATGAAAGTAGTTATTTGCCACAAAGCATTGCTGACATTACGGAGTTTTGATTGAATTGCATTACTAGAAAGTTTTCTTGTAATTCAAAATTAGTTTTGCAAACAGAAAATTGCAATTGTGGAGAACCATAGCCAGCAAAGATAAGATATCCGTGACCTCTATCACACAATAATTGCATCTCGGCATTAGTCTACGGCCTTCGCAAGACAATTGTAAAATACCCCTTAAGCGTTTCATAATTTTATTAATACGTTGAAATTTTTCAAGAAAAAATTTGAATATGTTTGCTTATTTGTAAATAGGTTATTTCATTAGAACTCATCACATGATTTTTCTTGAATTTAGAAATGAAAGATGAAATTGAACTAACTATTTTCTTTTGGTTTTAGATTTTGCTTAAATTTATTTTAACTTGATTCCGTGCAATCTCAAAGCTAAGTGAGTCTGATTCTATAATTAGTGCTTGTGTAAGCACCCTCAACAATGACAAGTTCAGAAACTTAGACCCCAATGCCTTACATTTTTTTAGCATGTCCAATTGCAACCTGAAGTTACAAAAAAGAGGAAAATCAATGCTGTGAATAATGGAGAACATTTGAATGTTTTTTTTTTTTTTTTTGGAAAATCCAATGTTCAATATTGACGTTTACATTCATCTACAGCTTAATTCTCACAGATTAATTAAAGAGTGTTCAGTAGTAATATTTTCCGGCTCATTTATTTATTTTGGTACTGGAATCGTTTCTGTTACTCTATGGTTAGGCACTCCAATTTGGTAGAATACTGTGAATGCATGATAGGAATTTGCGTTTACACCCTTAAGTACACACAACATTCCTGATGAATATTGTGCAAATACATTGAATTCCATTTGCCCTGCGCAATCAAAATGTAGTGACTTTTCTATGTTTTATCGATCCTTGTCGTCGATAAGCAGGCAGAAGAACGGTTAAGTTTGATTATATGTTTTATTCAAATGGGAGCACATGTTAGCTTGATGAAAGCTTTTCAAAGATCGGTCAATGACTTTATGAATCATTAGAACAAACTTTTGATTTTTTAAATGATTAAAAAAAATAGGTTGGACTCAATATCATGTATCTAAACTAACAAAAAAATTTTTACCTAGTAGCTCTTGAATGTCATTATTTAATTCCATAATTGCTCTCAATATCATCTCGTCTTAAACAAATAAAATAATGCAAAAAGTTAGACTACTGCTTTATATTAGTCTAAACTATTTGTGTTGTCCAAGAGACTATTCTGGTATACTTGCTGATGCATTCGCTAAATCGTAAACAGGATTCACATGGGTATTTTATTCACTTAAATTTTTTTTTCCAGAATTATTTGTCATATTTATAATTTGATAACTTAATGACTCTTATGATTTTCAACATTTGGGTTTATTTAAGATTCTTATAACAGTAATTGAGAATAAACTTAACTTCTGCAATAAAGAATTGAAGGTTTGCTTCTATGCATTTGTAGGAAAATGTACGCTTACGTAACTTAATATAGGTAGTCATGAATCTACAATAATAAATTTTTGAATATAACGCAATGATTAAAATGTACAAAGCTCCTATAATATCAAGCTCAACATCAACTACATCACGAAACGACTCACGATTTATACCGAAAGCGGGTTTTGCAGTTGGATGAGTACAATATTATATGTTATGGCAGCACTCAAAATCTACACATGACATCAAAAATTACCATTTTAAAAGTTAAATTTTAAGAAATAACATAATATCTTACCGAAGTTAACAGTGGTCGATTTATCTTGAAATAACCGAATACGTTAAGTTCAAATCTCAGCGTCAGCGTCAATTGATTCAAGTGCGCCAAACTCAATTGATCCATAACAAACATTGGTGAGGTTGAGGCAATTTGTTTAAACAAAGACTTGCTCTGCATGACAAAAAACAATCTTTTAAAATTTAAGGCGATGCATTTTGAATTATTACTATAATGTACACAATAACAATCAATTCTGTTCGCTGTCTTTAATTTTTGGACTTTGCTTTTCATATACTAAGTTACGTTTTTGTACAACAATTTGTACGAAAGTACAATTTGAACAAACCGTAAATGTTTATAGTGATCGCTCATAACTGAGCTTTTGAAGGCTACCTTCAAATAAAGTAGAAACAAAAGCAAGGCATACTTTTATTACTTGTAATAAATAAAAACTTGACAGAATTAGAATTTTTTCCGACATTGATAGCTTATTCTTTGTTTTTATTATGAATTTATTTTGTAGTTATCAAAATTTTTACTTGTAGTAATCCATAATTTAAAAACAAAATTAATTTTTGTTGATATTAACCAAGTATTGCACGTCAAAATTTTTTTGATAGTATATTTTGATTTACCATTTTTATAATAGGCCACACTTACCGCGGTTACAAGACGCTCGCCGCAATTTGTTATCCAACAGAGTTGTGAAGTTAGAAGCAGAAATGCGAGTGTATTTGTCAACGTGTTACGTGTGTTCAACCTTAACTCGGCGTTAAGTAATTTCAAAATATGGTAAAAAAGCACAGTGAAAAGCATTGTGCCAAAGCCAATTATAACTAGCAATAGTGCCTGTACTCCTTCTTGAAACAATTCAAAAACCTCATGCAAGTCAATTACTTGAATCACGGCAATTGGCAACGAATTCAAGATAATTTGTTGATTTTCCATGCTCCTACTTATTACTTTGACGTATTCAGATGTCGTTAACTCGGGCGTAAGTAGTTGTTTTTTAATAAAAAGTAATCGCTGTTCAAGCATTCGTGCAAAAACAAAAATAATTGCCATGGAAAAAACCATTACTAATCGTGATGTTATTGCTGTCACAAAATGCAGGTTTTTGAGAAATCTAAAAGGCAACCTAAAGCCATATATAACGTGGTCATTTCTGATAGGATCATTCATTGCGTCAAGTCGGATTGTAAGAAAATACACACCCGAAAATGACCCTACAAACGTGAGAAATAAGTACGTCATTGTCATTATAATTTTTGAAGTTGTGCAGGGGCAGCTTGAGTTATATTTTCTAACGAATGAAGCCATTCTAGCAAAAAACTTGACAAGCTTGGGAAAAGAATAAACGTAGGCAAAATTCATACATACTACTTGCAGAAAATCCATGTAAAACAAAACTCTTATCACTTTAAAGTCAAGATCCGTCAGAAGATTATCAACGGGAATTCTTGTGTTAAGAGCAGAAATTATAAAAGGAAGAGTGAGTGCTGATGAAATAAAATTAAATGCAAAAACCAGTATGAACCAAACCCCGTTCCAGCTGCGATGACTTAGCTGAAATTTGAGGCCACCAATACTCTTGAGTGGCATAAGCCCAACAAATGCTCCAAATACTGTAAAAGCGCGAAAGACGGCAACGTCGCAATGCAAATTTTTAGCCATATCGAACAAAAACAGCTTCTACTACCCTCTATGCGTTGCGAATACAAGAGTATCTCTTATATATGTTGAAACTTTTTTTTTAATTTAGCGCCGAAAATGCCAACTTCGAGTACCATGATTGTAAGACATCAATTACGAGAATAAAAGGTGGCAATTAATACATTCGAACAACTCTCATAAGTAGAGTTGTAAATTGAAGTTTGGTCGAAGCACGACAAAATTGCTTAACCGTATAAATGGAGCATCCAATTAGAGTTGAATGATGCAAACAATAATTAAAAATAATTTGCAACCAACAAATTTTCTCATGTCATAAGACCCTTGCCCTACTCAAATGAAAAAATATATTTTCCTTTATGTTTTTTCCTGTTATGGTTCAACTACTACGAGCTTTTAGTTCGGGGATTAGCTTGTTACATGGCGTTTATCACCAACAAAAGACGTATCATCTTTTTATGCAATAAAATTTCATTAAAAATTATATAACTTACTAAACAGATTAACAATAAATGTATGGTTTTAAGAACTTTTTTTATACATAAAAACGTCAAAATTTATCTTATAATGCTTACAAGTTAATCAGCAAAGTTTATAACCGTTTAGAACAAATAAACTTAAGGCTCACAAAACTTTCATTTGATTATTAATATGAGGCATATAGACAAAAAAAATAGCATTATAATTTTGTATATTTGAGCAATCAAAAACAGACGCGTGCCTCGAAATATATATCCATTGTGAAAATGAAGGTTAAATTTACATACTCAAAACTCGACTGCCAACAGAAATTTTAATTAAAAATAGACGAGATCTTTATTCAGCGCATTTGGTATGTACAATAAATCTACTTAAGCTTTCTTAAGGTTAAACTTAAGGTTCATCGAAATTCTGAAAAGTTATAATACTATTTGCAGGGAATAGTTATTTATATATCAGGTTTTTTATGAAACAGACAGAAATGAATGTACGGTACATTAAGGTAAATTTTCGAACACATAACTGGGCGCAGCAAAATATACATTGATTAAATCAGTGCGTTTACCTACTACATTTTGCAATCCTCAAATTTTTTTGGTGAAGCTATTTGCGCATATTATGAACTTTAAATGAACCTTAAATTTTATCTTCTGAAAAGGACTAAAATGCATGAATATTGTATTTCGTATTCAACCACAAACTCAAAATTTTTTAAACAGAAATTGTTCAATAATATTGTATTTTAGTTGTTCAGGCTATTTTACAATTCCGGATGATATCGAGAGTACAGCACTTTGTACTCTTCAAGGTTCAGAAATCCATCCATCTTAAAAATTCAGTCACCTCTTTATCCAAGTCCACACGCTTGTCACCATTTACATCCAAATTCTCAAACAATTCTGGATTTGGAGCTGCTTCGAATTCTTCCTCGGACAAGACTCCGTCGTTGTCTGTATCAAGCGGGTTATACAGTCTGTCAAATGCATGACGTGAATTAGTTAACATCGAAGGCAAAACTTCTTCCAAGCTGAGTTTGTTGTCCTTGTTTGCATCAAGTCCAGCAAAACTAGCTTGTGCCTCGCCTTCAGTTTCGGCCGTAGCTTGCACTGCCATTAGATTGAGCGCAGCGAATAGTAGAAAGTAATACTGCATGATTGTTTTCAATTTGTGGTTTACACGAGCTTGAGTTTGATATTACAGAAATATAGGGTCTTGTAGGTATAAGTTGGGAAGGTATTCTCCGTACTGCGATGTTGAATTATGGTTTTATAACATTGTCGTTTACAAATTGTCAAAAATAATCATAACTAACTTAACGACTTTAATAAGAAAGGAAGATTAAACCAATTATAATGAGCCATTAATACATCTGTTCAGAATAAATAAAGTATGTTAATTTAGTTTTGAAAATGATATTTCAGTTTATATCTGACTCTAACTTGTTAAAAAGCAAAGCAATTATATTGTCATTAACTTTTATCTTAGGCTGCGGTTTAAGAGATTATTTTTTCAAAAATGAGTCCTTTGCAATATGTGGAGGGAAGTTAAACTTGACATATTTTACACTATAACTATTTTTTTTTCAAATTTAGTCATTAGCTAACGGTTAATTTAATAGTTTTTTTTAAGTTCAACTCATATTTGTCAAAAAAAATGTAGGATTTTGATCTAAAACTATAACTCCATACTACTTAAATTATGTCATATCATTATAGCCATTGGGAGACGTATTATAAAATGAAATTCTTTTATTTGAGCTTGGAGTTTAGGATAGAACTCCATTGGTGTTAACTAACTTTCTTGTAACTAACTACTAATTGTGGGCCATAACATTTGTAGGTAAAAATAGAAGAAAATGAGTGAAACATACATACGCTATCTTAAATTTGGTTTGCATTGGAAAATTGATTGCAACCTGGTATATCTATGAGCAATTTTATTTATCACATTAATGCGCTTAAAGAATAATTTTTGCTGTAACTAATTTTTCTACAAAATTAAGAGGCTACTAATTCACCAGGAACTTGTTATGCACTTAACTGATTTTGCTTTCTCCAATTAAGAAATTAGATAAATGCCAGGAATAAATATACTTTTTGCCATTTGACATTTACTTTATTATGTAAAACGAAAAAAGGAGCTCAATTATTTATAAAGTGCACGAAAAAATTCTTCGTATTTATCTTCCATCGTATATTTGCCGAAAGTATTTAAATTAAATGCATTCGATATTGTCTACCAATTATGTTATCTAAGCAAATAAACTGTCCTTCAATCTTCACATCCTGTGTCGCAAGCAGGGTTTGTAATAATTTGTATAGTTTCTACCTGTTGTGCTCTATAAGAATTTGAAATATTTATTCCTACAAAAAGCATTAGTACATAAGAATTCAAGAAAAGGAACAGTTTAAGTGTACGAAAAGTGCAGGGGTGTGTTTGATGTCGCTGCTTTATCTCAGTGATTTCAAATGAATCTTGTATTCAATTGTAATAAATTTCAATACAATACTATTTAATAAAAAATGCAGAACCATTTTAGCTCTTTTAGTTTAACTTGTGAGATTGCGCTCAAAAGAAATTATTTCTCGGTAAATTTGTATATAAAACTTCATTAGCAAAATCCTATAGCAATATTCACATAAACAATACAATGCTACAAAATAAAGTATTGCCAATTGTATCTATGTATTTTTCTCTTTGCTGTGTGCACTCTACTGCTCTTGCTTTATACAAGGACAAGCCAATTCAAGTTGACTTTTCTACGTTCAAATTTTGCCTAATTCAAATTCTAGACCCAAGTACTACGCAAATAGATTATACCAATGTTTCAACTATAGTAAATATATACACAGATAATTTGCTAAAAAATGCACTACGGAATTGGCCCTTTCTGAAAATTCAATGCTACGTTATGATCAACATGTATCCAGCCACAATCGGCGTTGGCTCAGCTGACCCACGCAGCATCTTAACCGATTGCTACCACAAAAAATCAGCATGCTACGGTCGATACAGTTATTTTATTAAAATAATCCAAAGTGATGCAGGGCAACACCTTTCAGAATTTGGACATTTCTACGTCCCGGCTTATGTTTACCAGGAAAATATTGGTAATAGGTCCATTGTAAGCGTTACAATGCATGGACTCGAAGGCACCCAGCTTTTTTATGGTAGAGATTCCGTGGCCATATCAAAAGCTTTTCTGGATCAAATTTATCATCAACTGCTTTTCTGTTCCTGGCCAAAAAAATGGAAGATGCCTGAACAAAACATGCATTCATACTCCACACAAGAGGATGCATTACATCGTTCTTACATCTATACTTACTCCATGCAGGACTTAATTGCATACTTGATTAGACCACCTAGTCCAGAACTGAGCAATGTTACTAATGGTTACCAAATCCAAAAACATTCTGTTTGGTCAACCGGGTCCAGTATAAAGGCAGATATTATGTTGTTCCCGATTGTGCGTTCTCCCGATTTTCTGCAAGAGTCATACCTTTGGATTACCAGGAGTACCTACTACAATTTTGTTACTTGTGACGGACTGTCATCGGCCATCAATTTTCACTTTCTTCTTCAGCCATATCGATGCGAATTTTGGATTACTTTTGTGGCGTTATTTGCTCTTATTTTAGTATTCCTTGCTTTACTATTTCGACATTTCAGAATTCGAGAAGTGGCATTATTTTTTATTCTAAAGGTCATAATGGAGCAAGGCGTAGAAATTTCTATAAAAATGAGAAAAATTGGTGGTTTTGACTGGATGCTTTCGACGCTAATTTGTATGACTCTGGTAATAGTTGCTGCATACAAAGGCGGAGTCACAAGAAACTTGACTATGCCACCATTGGTAAAAGGACTGAACAGCTTCAGTGAGGCGCTGAATCTTAACTACACAGTTTTGAAACCTCTTGATTTGGACAACTTACATATAAAGGAGAGACTTAAGTTGAGACTTGAACTTGAAGTATTGAGTAACTTGCGTAAGTATCATGGATTTGTAAAATACTTGTAACGCTAAATGCTGTTGAATGTCTGTTTTTTTCTAGAACATGGAGGAAGACGATTTTATAAAAATTTGAACGTACAGCGCATTTCTAATGAAAACTGCTACGTTGATTTCCAAAAGGCCCTGGAGAATGAAATATCAAAGCAAAAAATGTCAAAGGTTTCTCGTAGAATTGGCGATAGATTAACCCCGCATACGAAATATAAATGCTTGATAACCTCAAAATCAACGTTTAATTTAGAAATTTCTTTAGAAAAGGAGCTTCTCAAATGTAACAAAACGCTGTTGGCTGGCAGTCTAACGATGTTGCAAAAATGGTTCATGCAATTTAGGAGCAACTTATTTGGAAGTAAAGTATATTTTGGGAAGGACACATTTCACCCGGAAAGCAGAGTTTTTGCTTTGTTTGAAGTTACTTGGGATCGTTTAAGCATGTTGTCAAAAAAATTTTATTCACTCTTTCATTCTGGAATATTTTCAAAATGCAAAGAGCTATTTGACTTTTCAAGCACAATTGAAGTTAGAATGCTTAATGCTGGAATTCCAGTTAATCGAAAATTATCGACGACAAGTAATATATTTCTGTCCGTTAATTCAATCTTGGCTGCTTGTGTGATACTCTGTTGCATGTCTTTTGTTTTTGAGGTACTGAAACATCACTTTTTATTGCTAGATCTTCTCTACTTTGGTTTCACTTAGGAACAAAATTATACTAATTTAGGAGATACAAATGATATCAGCCCATAGAGTCAAAGTTTCAGTCGCAACTTGTATGGAAGTAAAGTACATTTTGGAAGCGAAAAATTTCCATCGGAGAACAGAAATTTTGCTTTGTATATTACTTACTCTCGCTTAAACATAATCAAAGAGATTTTATTCATTTTTTATTCTGGAATATTTTCAAGTTGCAAAGAGTTTTCAAGCACAATTGAAGTTAGAGTGCTGAATAAAGCAATGCCAGTTGTTCAGAAAATGTCGACGGGATGTAATAACTTTTTTTGTTTAAAACAATTTCTACTCTTTTTCAAAATGGGATACGCTTAGGATTATTAGTGAATTGTAAACCGATCTTTAAAAACTAGCTGCGTCAAGTTACCACCTCATCACTGTCAGGTTACCGCCTCTTTTCACCACCTAACTTAATGTTAAATGATAGTAAATTCTCCAGTTACCACCTGAGGACCCCATTATATAAAATAAAGCTTGACATATCACCACCGGTGTGTCAAGTTACTTACCACCTCATTTTTCTTCTAAAATTATTGAGGTGGTGAGGCGGTAACTTGATGTTTTGCCACACCTTAACATTAAAATGAGGCATTAAAACGCTGTAACTTGACACAGCCAACATCATGAAATGTGTAACTTAAGTCAAAATTTAAACAGATGAACTCAAATAGGTGGGGTAAAAATGCCTTAAGCTTAAAATGTAATTAATGTATAAAACATATAATGTGTAATGTGGAACACACTGATGTGTTTAATTTGAGTAATAAGGCGAGTTAAAGTTAACTTTTCCCAGTTTTTGAGGCATCCATCGCTTGAAAACAAAAATCGTTACTTTACAGGTTTTGCTTTTTCCGATGGAGAAATTAGCTGAATGCTTTTTAGAGAACATAGATAGAATAAATAGTTATCATATTTTTTTGTTAATCATCCGTTTTTTTGTTTAAACGATACTACAATTAAGTTATCTATAATAAATAAATTACAAATAATCATGAAAAAAACCTAAAAATTATGTACTAAGTGTATATTTACAAAACTTCTCTAATAAATTGAACTCATTTTGTCATCCAATTACTTTGTCTAACCATGAGAAATTAAATGTTGTCATAAAACAATAAAATGTTCTCCAAAACTTACTTTTGACGCAAGTGCGATTCAAAATTATCTGTAGAGTTCAATTTTTAATTCATCACTTTCTGACTGAATCTTCCTTTTTTTTTAACAAATTATTTCTAAATAAATTTGAACTCAAAATTTTGTTTGAAAGAATAATGTATACTTATCAAACTAAACAATTGTAATGCAGTTAGATAAATTATTGATAATTGAATGCCTACAATTATGTTTACATTGTATATACATTACTCACGCTTTATACAAATACAAACTAATTTCTTTCGACCTCTCCACGTTTAAATATTGCCTAATTAAGATTATCGACCTTGGTTCCATTCAACTAGACTACACCTTTGTTTTAACACCAACAAATATACGCAAAACTAATTTGCTAAAAAGAAAGTTGTCCCTTTCTCAAATTTCAATGTTTACATTATGATCAACATGTATCCTTCACAAATCGGCATAGGCTCTCATGACCCGCGGATTACCTTAACTGATTGTTACAACTCCAAGTCTCCATGTTACGTCGATATTGCTATTTCCTTATCCGAGCAGCATCATTCACAATTTGTTAGTTTTTTCGTGCCAGCTTGCGTTTACAAAAAAAAGTTGATAATAGATCTGCTATGAGCGTTGCAATGTGCGGTCTCCAAAGAACCCAGCTATGATATAGATTCAACTCCGGCAGTGGAAACATTTCTGATCATTTATCTCACCGAGTCCTGTAGTTCAACGATGCTGCAAAAATGGTTCATGCAATTTAGACTCAACTTGCTTGCTAGTAATGTTTATTTTGGTCAAAAAAAATTTAACCCGGGGAGCAGGGATTTTGCTTTCTCTGAAGTCACTTGGGATCGTTTGAGCATATTAAAGAGATTTTATTCTGTTTTCCATTCTGGCATATTTTCAAACAGCAAAGAGCTATTGGAGTTGTCAAGCACAATTGAAGTTCGAATGTTTAACACTGAAATACCAGTTGGTCAAGGAATATCGACGTCAAATGATATATTTCTATCAGTTTATTCCATCTTGGCTGCTTGTATGGTGCTTTGTTGTATATTGCTTGCATTTGAATTATTGGAACAAGGATTTGAAAGGAACAATATTTCAAACACTAAAATTAGGAACCTGGATTAGTGCAATGAGACAACTAAATCGTTTATCAAAATATCAGAAGTTTCAAATACCATTTATCCGATTCCACGTAATAATGCATATCAAATAATGCCTAAAAAACGAAAATTAAAACCTAAAATAAAACGACATACAGGAAAAAAGACTAAAGTGTAAAAACGCCTAAAATTAATCGCCTAACACATAACGCCAAAATCAAAGCAAAATTAGGCAATTGATTTAGAAAACTAAAAAAACTTAATTTAAAAATGACAAAAATCATTTCCAATTAACTTCTTGCAATGAACTCTAACACAAAAGTAAAGTATATTGTCAAAGAGCATATCTAGCATATCTTCAAAAAGCAAAGAGCTATTGGAGTTGTCAAGCACAATTGAAATTTACTAAATACTGGTACACCAGTCACTCAAAAGTTGTTGATGTCAAGTAATATATTCCTGCCAGCTTTTTCCATTTTAGCTTTTTGTGTTGTGTACTTTGTTGTATATCGTTTGCATTTGAATTATTGAAACAAACACTTGCAAGACAAACTATTTCAAAAACTGTAAAATTTGAATAAAAAGGCTAAAGCAATGCTTGGAAATGATAGATTGTTTTTAATAATAACAAAGTTTTAAAAACAAAAAAAACTCTAATCACAATGGAACGTATGCTTATGCCTACGAAAATTTGCTCCCATAATAAATTATGCTGTGAGCACCATATTCATTCAAGTTCAGTTAATTGTCAGTTTGTAAAAATTGTGTTCAAGAAATTGGAACAGTTTGATTAATTAAATTTACATGGTTCTAAAAGAGCAACTTACAATCATTTCTAAGTGGGACACGCTTGGATATTGAGAAAAATTATAACCCAACTTAGATATACTTTGCAAAATGTAACCATGCACACTTATATGTACAAAACAATTAGGTATTTTTATTGTGTATAAAAAGTTTTTATTTCATTTTCAAGCTCATGTTACCAAATTTATTCCACGTGACGCATAAGAAATTGGGTGGTTTTATTGGTGGAAGGTTTAAATATTTGCCACAACGTGCCCAATTTCACACATCTTGCAATATTTAATGGTCACACTTCGCTTCCAAAGTTCATTACGCATAGCAAAATTCCTCCTGTTGCTGAAGCCATGAACATTCTTAGTGTTCCCCCATAACTGAATTTTTCTTACGATAATTTATTTGTCGATGGTAAACTCTTGCGGAATAAAATTAAACTAAACATTTTCTAAACAAAATATTAATAAGCTTGACCATAAATATGTTCTTCAAAGCCATCCCACATATATTTTGTTAACTATTCTCATATCATTAACTTCATATTATTATAATAATATTGTGCTACAAAATTGCACCTCTTTCGGTCCTGGTTGCGCTTCGAATAACCTCTTCAATGTTGTGCTGCACATGCGGATACTTGAATTCCGTAAACGACTCTTCGATTGTCCATAGAAGGTTCTCAATCTTATCTGATTGAATTAAACGTAAAATTTATTTAATTATTAACTTAATCTTAATTATAACATAAAATACTGGATTTTTTTTTATGAGATTGTACAATTATTACACCTGAAGCACTGCATAACAATACAAGATGATGATGATTTCTCCTGATGATAATTGGGCGGAAAACATTTAGGGCGTTTTAAATACAAGTTAATGTGTATTACCTGGGTTGTATGTATGTATATTGCTCTTGGAAACAAGATGTAGTTTCTAAAAAGTTTCCGCGGTAACACATAAAATAGAATTAAAACTCGGGTGCGTCAACTCAGCACCTCAGCACCGTCAACTGGGCACCTCAATTCCAGCACCGTAAACTGGGCACCTCAAATCAGCACCTCACTTACATGTTAGGGTATTACAAAGCGTCAACTCAGCACCTCAGCACCTCAACCTTTTTCAAAAAAAGCTGGGTGCTGAGGTGCTGAGTTGACGCATCACCACCGGTGCGTCAACTCAGCACCTCACTTCAGCACCTCAAATTACATGTTAAAAAGCGTCAACTCAGCACAACGCCTCAAATGAGGTGCTGAGGTGCTCACTTGACGCATCACCACCGGTTCGTCAAATCAGCACCTCAGCGCCTCAAATTAAAAAAAAATGTTAAAAATAAGAAAAGTAGAAGCCCAATAACATCTAATTTGTATTAGTGAATTTTTGTTAAATATTGTTTATTTGATCTTGGGCATATGAAAATAGTTCAAAAAATAATTGTATCTGTAGTAGGGGGTTTTATTTAATTAGCACTGATGTAATAAATATTTGTTATGAATATGTAATTGAATGTTTTCAATAGGGATGGGCACGTTTCGTTCCAAGAAACGAAACGAAGTCCGTTTCCGTTTCGTTTCCGTTTCCAATTTTTGAAGAAACGAAACGAAACGTTTCCAAAAAGGAAACGGCCGTTTCCTTTTTCCAGGAAACGGAGAAACGGAAAACTTAAAAAATTTCGGATATATGCACTTATTTTGTGTTTTGATAGTATATAAAGTGTGTTACGTTATAAAAATAGCTGAAAGGGGCCTGGATTTATACTTTATTTATTTATTACTTACAATAAATCAACAATAACAACCATACTTCTAATATTTTCCAACATTTCGAAAGAATGATATGAAAATTATGCGTCTTTGCACCAATTTCCCGTTTCCGTTTCGTTTCCGTTTCCAACAAAAAATATTCGTTTCGTTTCCGTTTCCGTTTCCGTTTCCTCTAGGAAACGAAACAAAACGGAAACGCCCATCCCTAGTTTTCAATATTTTGGGATTTTCATAAATACAAACATGTACTTACACAATTTTTGATTCTCAACCAAATACCAAGAATTCTAATACAACATTCATATCATGTCAAATTTCGGTAGTGTTACGTTATTTTTACAGATTTGAGATATTTATATTTTAAATTTAGCTTTAAGTTTTGCCTAAAATCAAATGAGAAAATAAATAATATTATATATAATACTAGACAAACAACCCCATCTTATCACAGGAGGACCACGAATTAAAAGTAAAAGTTATTATGCTTGGTTTTGCTTACAAACTTTGTTCCCTTAACTTTGGCCTACAGAGAAAATACTTTAAAGTCAATTGGTTCCTAAAAACTGTATCACTGTTTGAAAGCTTAAAATATTTGCTCAATTACTTCAATATGATTTTTTGTCGTAGAATTCAACGACATTCTGGTCTAAAAATAAGGTTTCAGTGCAATTATTTCAAATTCGGCTGCTAACACTGAATTGCATAGATATTTTTAAGTTAACGACAAATACACCAAAATTATTTGCCAAAATTGTTGATATTTCATGCTTAACACAAAAAGCTGGACACTCAAATTTGTTTCCATTTACGTCTTACGGTTCTCCAGCCTTTATAAAACGAACATTTGGCACGAAGTCCGGGGGGTTAGGACCCTTCTCCTTGCTTGGGTATGTGCCGAGATCGAATCTCGGTGGGAGCACAGTAAAAACAGTGTTTAGTGTGGTAGTGATGAGTGGAAGCGTGCAGTTGTTGCGGTCGTGGAGGGTGTGATTGAGCCGGTATGCGTAGCGCGCTGATCGGCCTGATTCGATCTGTGCCTGTCGTCGCAGCCTGTGTCGACAACCGAGGAACCTCTGCTTAGGCAGAGGCTCCTCGATCGTCGACACCATGATCAGTGTTCAGCAGAAAGCAAATTGCCTCACTTCTCATCAGAACTTCCTAGTCAACTCACAG
>JAQFYP010001168.1:0-16853 GCA_034694865.1 Bilobella braunerae | reverse complement strand
GACAAGCATCTTCGAAACTTGTCTTTAGAGTATCAGTAACTAGTTGCACAGTACAGTCAATTTCATCCAAAGTTGTTATTTCACTAGTGCTCACCGCTTTCAATTTTGATTCAGTTAGCAATTGATATAGATCCCACTCGGTTTTCTTCCTGTTCCTAAAAGTAATAGGATCTGAGGGTCCAAGATGGGCTTCGAATTTTAAGTATTTATGATCGGAGAAAGACTCCTTATCATCTACTCGCCAATTCTTTATAACATCCACAATCGACTTGGATACTAGTGTAATGTCCAGTATTTCCCTCGATCTAGATGTGACAAATGTTGGCTTATGACCTCGGTTTATAACCGTTAGGTCAGTTGTTGCCAGATACTCAAGTAGCTCCTCACCGCGTTTGTTAACGTCAGAGCTACCCCAGAGTACATGGTGTGAGTTTGAGTCAGTCCCGATAACTATTGGTATACCTTCACGATTGGACTTATCAAGGACGTTAAACAATTTATAAACTTTCAAGTTGTAATACAACCTCTTTTTCTATCTGGCTGAATTCTAATATGTCTGTATCCAACCTTTTTATTATATGTATCAGGTAGTTTTAAGCCAGTGCCTCGTTCCGCGCCGCACTCTTTTCATGTTACGGTACAGCAAACCGTCCAAACAAGCGCTTGAGCGCCTCACAGTTTTGCTGGAATGCGTGGCGGTGAAGGGCCTTTTTCTGGCGCTACGGTTTACATGTTAAAATTTGAAAGCGCCTTGCAATATTTAAATCCAAACTGAGGCGATGTGGCAATTGGATGCCCCACGGACTACGGGCCAACGTGGCCTTTTATACCCAAACGTTCTTTGGTATCGAAAACGAACAATGCAAGTATTGTATCGCCGACTTATAATTATAATAGCCAAATCAGACTACCCTGAGCCAAAGGACTTCATAATATACGAGGCATTTCTAGACCATGCATGTACCTAAGATTTTTTTACTATAAAAAAGGTAAACTGGCAATTATTAAGTGGAATATTCCAGGGCTGGTAGCATAAGGATTCCCCTGACTGAGCACGGGCTTGTTTATCTACTATTTGAATTAATAAAACAAGAGGGTAAATAAAACAAACGGAATTGGAACCCGGTAGTGTTCTTTGGGTCAGAGACTCCACTGATCCATTAGTGTAATTTTGCCTTGACTTGCCTTGACGTCCCGGAACTATTGCTTGAAGTCGTTCTTTTTTGTACTTTTTTTGGAAATGGCGAAATTACTTTCAAAGTATTCTTGAACTCACATCAGACCCCTCAATTTTATTACTCTATTGTATACCCCCGCCCTGGCGGCCGTGGCCAGCCGCCAAAAACGGCACTGCTAATTTTGTTTGGCCTCATCAAAGCAATTTCTACAGTTTGAAACAGGACAACTATATCATATTTTGCTGTAGTTTGGCTCATATGCTTGCGATGCATAAACTTTTGGTTGACGAAATTTAGCCATTCTGGGCAATTTGCAGCGGCCAAGAAAGAAACAGCATTTTGCAAAATGTACCGGCAGTTCACTTTGCTGACAACTAATTTCAACGAATGCATAGCACAAAGTGCCCGCTTTCTTGTGCCACTTTGGCTCCAAAATTATGGTTGTATACATTGTCTTTACACTGTAATAGATTTTGACACTTGGTTTAATTGCCCAATGTTGTCTGTGTTTGGACTAAAGATACTCATACCGTAAACCTAACCAACATTAATCCGGTGCATTTGATTTTAAGCCACAGGCTAAGGTGGACTAGAGTAAAAGACTTTAGTTGGAACATTATCGGCTGGATTTATACCAGTTCCGTAATTATTTGATAAATTTTTAAATTTTGAGATATATACTAAACATTCTTATACTTTAAAACTTAATTGCAACACATTAACTACAACTCAAGCATAACTAAATTGTGTAAATTTAATCCTACTATTTGAACATATCTGAAAGTACTGAATAATCGTTCGAGAAACGAGAATTTTTTAGTCCTAAATAGTATCTAGTAAAAAGATAAGGTTTCTCAATAGCGTTAGTTAGTTTTGCCTAGTTTGTTAGTAAATTTATAAACGTGTGATAACTTGTAAGGAAATATTTTCAAAAGTTTTGTAAATTGTTAATCAATAAACTAACTAATTTCAATTTGTAAATAAAGAAGTCGACTGTATCATTTAAATAATTGTTTGCCGTTTAAAAATTTCATTGTAAAAAAAGAGTAAAGAAAAATCAGTGGTTGGGCTCGAACACGCGATGTTTCAGTTTACAACAACAGTTCAAACCATTAGGCCACAGCGAGTTGTGTAGTAAAACACAATAAAAAAAAAGCTTTTTTTTATATATTGTATCCTCGTCGGTTTTATTATTACGTTGATGTCGAGGCATGTAAGGAAAACAGTAGTAAGAGTGACATCAAAAACGATGTGGTTGGTTTAATGGCAAAATTGTGTGTAAATTCTTTGTTTGAATTTTGTTTACTCAAGAATTCTTTCTGATACAAATCAACCTTCGCTTGATGTCTTTCGATTGTATTTTGATTAGAGTAGACAGTGAAGTTGTGCTTGAAGTATTCTGTGAGCTGGTTTATTGTAAACCACTTCAAAAGTCCCTCCCTCCACTCTGACTTGTCGAATCTATACACATAAACGAAATGCTAAAAATCCAAGTTTGTTTGTTTATAAGCATAATGTTAAAAGTATTTAAACCTTTTTATAAACATAACTTACCCGTAGACTTGTAGTCCTTTCTTCGACTCGGCAGACAGGGTGGCTTTGACTAAGTTCATTAAAACTGAGGATTCAAAATTTAGAGTTAAAATTGTTTTCAATGAAACGTAAAAAATTACAATACACATCCAATTTTAAATTGAAAACTGGCTTACCCTCGAAAAGGCGGGATGCTAGAAACAAAACGTTATTGAAGCATGCTTGTTCGACTAAAGCCTTGAGATATGCTTAATTTGGTACAGTGAATTCTAAAAGGGTACAGGTAACTTTTCCTTTGAGTCACGACAGAAAACTGTCACCTAAGACACAGCAAGCTGTCACCTAGAAAGAAAACTGTCACGTGTTTTTTTTAATATTTCAAGTAGTGTAATGGTTCCATACAACCACTATGTTTACTCTGATTTACACGATGTATATCTCAACAGTAGAGCCCAAGGTGATTTGGAAAGCATTAAATATAAACACTTCACAATAAGCGTTGGTTTCCAAGCCACCTTGGTATAGCCTGTTTTTTATTTGTTTTTATTGAAGGTGTCAGTTTGTGATAATTTTCTGTCAAGGAGACACTTTTCTGTCCCAATGGTGAGCTTTCTGTGACGAAGGTGAATTTTGTGTCATGAAAGTGACAGTTCTCTGTCACCCCTAGGGGACATATTCCCGTACACTTATAAAGTTTGCTGCAAAATTACTGTTCAAGAAGAAAATGCCGCCGGCGTGTGCTGGGTAATTTGCTTCCATGTCACTGCCTATCTCTTGTGAAAGCGCCAGGCACTCTTTGCAAGCGTGTTTTCGGTAGCTAAATCCGTTCAAATCAATTATTGCAACGCCTTGATATCTTCCGGAAATTCGAAGTTGTAAGGCGCAATTTTCCGCAATTTTCCAATAGGATCGCAAGGCCATGTCACGTTTCCCTTGAACGACTAATCTTCTCGAGTCGTATTGGCCGAGGCTCATAAAGTATGCTGCAACAAAAATCAAAATATAATGATATAAATATATATTTAGGCTTTGCTTAATATGAACTCATGATAAAATTATAACCTATAATTCTGTTTAATTTTCTATTTAAATGTTGTTATGACCGCAAGTACACTTCTGGTGAATAGCCCGTTTTATTACAGGAAATTATTACGTTCAATTTCTGAGTGTTCCGGGTTAATTCGACTAGTCTTAAAATTTAATCAGCTGCTATAGGTTTCATTAAATTTTTGGGGTTTGACTAATTACATGTCACGTTACGCAATTTTTGCTTTGACTTTTCTTATAAACAATAGATGTTGAAGCTATATAATGAGTTGATATCTTCGCTATTCCAATTCCATAAAAAAATTTGACATTTGTATATAAATATATGTTTATGTATGTATTAACGTATACTAGAAAGCAGTGAATGATCCTTTCACACCATTTGAGGACGCTAAAATCTTTTGAGGACGTTGTTTTTTGAAGAATTTTTTTTATTATTTCATTTTTGTGACCCTTGAAAGGCTACTTCACAGGTAGGCACATCGCAACCCTTTTGAAGGTTTCTGTCCATAGAAAACTACTTTTAAGGCAAAGCGTCGACCAACACAATTTTTTTTAATCTTGTAAGAAAAAAGAGAAGAGGCATCTTTTCATATAAAAAATTTACTCCAGTTTGTTTTGTTTCAACCATTATGGTATGCTTAGAAAAACTGAAATTAATTAAAATAACATGAATAAAGTTAGTTTTTCTTCTGTTAAATTGGAGTCGGGTAGACGGACAGTCAAAACCATGAAGTACCTTTTGCTACATGAAAAGTAAAATAAAAAATAAGGCAATTTTACCTGGACCGCCGAACTTATCCTTTTCCAATTTGTAAGGAAGCTCTGTATCCATTGGGTTGACCTCGTCCAAGACGTTGTCTATCCTGTTGTCAGCCCTCCATTTCATGCTCTGTTACCAAAATCCTTTATTAGAAACCCAGGGTAAGTAAGAACTAGTCATTTTGCACAATCTTAATACACTGTAGTACTGCTCCTTTCAGTAGTATTTAAGTTGCCCATAAAACTCGAGTTTAGTTAATTGTATTTAGTGTAACTAGCCATAGCCATGTATGTTAGAGGAGGGGAGGTGCTAGTTATGGATTAAGTAATAGCCATAGAATCACCGCTTTGATTTGTTTGTGCATGCGTACAAATCGCACTACAATATTGCGAATTCTATACTTCAGCACTCTGAGCAGTGGTAATGGCGGAATCGTTCCCTTTGAGGACCTGTAACAAAAGTTTACTTCCATTTGACAGCGTGAAACAACGCGGTCACCGCGATAGAAGACCTTGATATCCCGGGACACCTCAACTTTTCATGACTTTTCATGTTTCAACTTTTCATTTTGACTGGAGTCAAATCACAGACAACTTATAATCTTGAAAATTAACTCACAATAAACCGTTGCTTAAGCATGACAATCTGTGTCATCATTAAATACTAACGAAACATACCCGTCATAGGACGAGGTTTGTTCCTATTATTGATTTTATGCAAAAAAAAAAGTTAAATTAAAGACGATGTCCATCTCTGGTACTGCGGAAAAAGTAGGTGAGTTTTTGCACGACCAGAAAAAGGAAGGACTTTCTTTGGTTCCTACCCCGGCTGCTCAATTGACACCGTAGATTAAAAGAGTCAAAACTTATGCGCAACCGCTTGCGCATGAGATTTGTTCCTATACCTGTTTGAATTGATATGATTTATTAAAAAAAAACGCTAAATCTATTTAGCTTTAAAAAATTGCAAGTTAACTCCCTTCTCCGGCCACTTGCAAATCTAAGTACGGCTATAAAAATAGCGCTTTTATAAAACTAAAAAAACCGTCCTAGAACAAGATGATTTTATTTTCTCGGTCCTCCTATCTTAGTTTGGCCTTGTTTGGTCTGTCTTAACTATATTTTACAATTTCCTTCGCCAATTTTCTCCCTATTTCTTTTTAGTGAAAAATCAAACTAAAAATTAATTAGTAGATAAAAGTAGCACTAAAAGTTTGAATTAAATTTAAGTTTTTGTGGGACCGTAATTGTCTTAGCAATATAATGGTAGCAGGTGGAGGAATTTAGAGATAATACAAAACAGTTGAGAGAAAACACAAGAAGAAACCAATTCGTGCACCTGGGGCGAGGCTTGAACCAACAACTGTATAATAGCATGGTGAATTTCCCTGTTTATACTATAGTGTTTCTTATATTACTAAGTTTGTAAATTTATTGTCCATCGACTGGTGTATAAGGGCACTATGCATGAGTACTATATATAAATTGTAGTTGGCGGCAGGGTTGGTTGGCGGTGAGTATTATCAAATTCACCGAGTTTTTTTTTCCTATTGTTTACAATGACAGACACTATAGCCTAATTGGGATACACTTTGCTATAAACTCGCAACATCGCCGGTTAACAATCAACTTCTCAGAATGGCTAAGGACCACATCAGTTTAATTCTTAAATCTCAAATTGTGAATCCAAATAGTTTTTTGGTACTTAAGTACGCTAAAGCCTACTATGATCTCTAAATTTCTTAAAAACAACGTTAGTTTTTATTAACAGTTAACAACAATTTGAACCTTTTGAAAATGAAGTTTCATGGAATCGGGGGTTCTTATGTACGCTGAAGCTAATTACAAAGTCCAAATTCCATTGAAACGACTGTTAATTGGTTAAATTGTTATTAACAGTTAACAACAAGTATATTATATAACGGAGTTTTATATGCAATTGTGGAGGTTCCCATTTGCGCTGAAGCTAATTATGAACTCCAATTAGTTTAAAAACGATTCCTACTTTTAGATAATAAGTAATCAATACAAATTAATAACTATAACTTTTGAATTGTGTTTTAAAATAATTTGCGTTCTGTTGATATTCTGAAGCTAGGAATGACCCATAACGGGCTTTAAAACGATTTCCATTTTAGTTTTTTTTGTGATTCTTAATAAAAAAAAATGGCATTTCAAAAAAGTTATTTGACTAGCAAACCGACAACAGACGGGAGTGTACACTACTTTTCAAGTTTCTAAGATTGGATTGTATAGTAAACTGATTGACTGTCTTTGACATTTGCCTATGGCCTGGTCAACGTGCTTGCGCATGTGCTAAGTGAGTGGGGGAGGATGGTATCAGCCTGTGAGTTGATTTGGAAGTTCCGAGGGTTGAGGCTGAAGGCTTTCTGCTGAACAGAGAACGTGGGGTTGACCACCGAGGAGACTGCTTAGGCAAAGGCAATTTGCCCTGTTTTTCGCATACCGGCCCAAGCGCCCCCTCCACGACCCCAACTGTCGAGGCTTCCCCTCACCACTGCCACACCACCACTTTTCTGTGTTACCCACGTACCCAAGTTAAGACAAGGGTCCTAACCCCCCGAACTACGGGTTTTGGGCTCCAATACCCCATTCGGGCAAGGGAAGTGGGAAACCTTTTGAAAAGAAAACCACTTCTATATTGGCGACACCGGGACTCGAACCCGTGTCCGTCCATGGCTAGAGCTCAAAGGCTCTATTCACTTGGCCTACAAGAGTTGGATACTGATTAATTTATACATCCTGAAAACTCCGAAAAGCACTTAGGAAGGGCACTGGAAGTATACTCCCGTCGTACGACGGGTTCCTTTGGTGGATTTCTATAGTTTGAAATGAGATTCAACCTGAACTTAACTTATCAAATCCTAAAATTATTTGCAGAAACAGAGTTCAAGAAATGTTTTGGATGATGGACCCTTGTAAGGTTACCTGTCCCCTTTGAGTGACATAATTCTAAGAAAAAGCGACATTAGAAGTCATTTAATGATAATTTTGAGAACAAATTCGCTAAAATCGTTCAACGCGTTTTGAAGAAATTTATTTTAAAATATTGCAAATTTCTTCAAATTTTGTCTCATCCATCCACCAACTGGGGGGTCGAAGGGTCAAACGGAAGTTGTAGTTGGTTACCTCCACTACAGATCAACAATTAAACACAATATGGATGATAATCATTTCCATGATGACGAATGGCCTGTTCAAATTTACCGGTAAAAAATTACTTTACTGTTTTGGAAAAGGTAAAGTTGAATACCTGGAGAAATCAATTGTTTTCCAATTAGTGAACTTTTAAAGTAAATTGTTTCTCTTGTTTGAAGGTGGGTAATGGGGGTAAGAACTACTCCGTTAATTGACGCAAGGGTTAAAATAAATGACAATAATTGTGGTAAACAGTTTGAATTCGGTGATAATTTACAATATACAACCAGTCAAAAGCGTTTCCTAAAAGAAAAAGCATTCACGCCAAATGGGTAGATAAGAAGCGACATGGCAAAAAAATAAAATTTCGGTTTCTATGATTCCTGTGCAAACCACGGCATGTGTAAAAGCAATACTAATTGGGCATTTTAGTTAAATGCATTCACTTGTATATGTTAAACTAACTGTTAACTGACCTGCTTAATCATGTTTGAAGCATGTTCAACGTTCAAGTTGGTTGCTCTCAGAAATCGGAGCAAATATAAGTTCTCCCGCATATATTCGTGCGTTAAGGATTCGGTCACCATAGGAAGAAGCTTTACATAAAAAAAAACTAAAATAGAAGCACATGTCTATAAATTCTATTGTTATTAAATGCCAAGTTCTATAAAAAACGCATGCTAATTTAGGTAAAATCCAAGGTATTCAATACCCCAAGGCGTTCAATAAATCCATAACATTGTGCATTACGGTCAATCGCTAACCGTAATATTATAAGGCCCGTCTTAATACTAACTTTCAAACTTTGGTTTGGTTGATAACTTTAATATGAGAATATGTTTCCTAACATTATTTGGACTAGATTCAACTAGTTCTATTCGTATTTGTATATATTTGCTTCCTATTTGTAAAATAATAATTCTCACAACACTGGAACTACAAAAACCAACGTACGCACAAAAAAAACTGTTACGAATTTGCAAACTAAAAATATAAAATGCATTCGTATGTTTAATTTATAATTTGGGTTAATATTTTGCATTTTGCAATCGTATTTTGCGAATTCCAAACGGGGGACCACGTAAAACTCAAAATTTAAGGCTTTTTCTCGTAAGGATTTTAGGGGGATAAATCGAATTTTCGAAAATTGAAAAAGTTTAATTCCATGAAGTAAAAAGCGAGATAAGGGGTTAGTTTTAGAACTAGTCGAATCTATATTTTTGATTTCAAGCCAATAGGACGCGATTACGACGCGGGGACCCCTCTAACAAGGGGATGGTCAGGCGTGCACAAGAGTTAAAAATTTGAAATTTTGTCTTTTTAATACTTATTAGGAAAAAAAATTTTGAAGCATAGTCGGAATTTTCAATGGCCAAAGGTTCATTTTTTGAAATAAAATTTCTGAAATTCTTTTGGGATTTTTTACGGCATTTTTTGTGATTCATGCAGTCCCCCTTCCTGAAATTTGTGTTTCTTTTTCAATTGCCGCGCTTATTCCTATGAATTTTTGTACAAACTACAACTGTATGTTGCACATTTGTATAGTGTCCCTATATTTGTAGGACTAGCACGGCTACTTAAAAAACTAATTTAGGGAAGGGGGGACCGCATGAATCACACGAAATACCATGCAAATCCTCATAAGAATTTCAGAAACTTAGTTTCAAAAAAATTTTTTTGAAATTTTGGCTATTGAAACTTCCCGCTATGCTTAAAAATCCTTTTTATTAATCAGTATTAAAAAGGCAAAATTTCAAATTTTTAACTCTTGTGCACGCCTGACCATCCCCTTGTAAGCAGGACAATTAGAATCAGATATTTATGTAATAATACATTAGTCATGTGCAGTAATTGTTAATAATACTAACCTGTTTGAGCGCTTCCGCTTCTATCAGTGGAATTGTAAATTTGTTTATATCCGCAATATTTGCACTACAAAAAATTACACTTATAATAAACAAAAAACAATTTGAAAACCACATTTTTTCGAAACCAAGTAACGAAGGAATAATTGGAAGAAGTAACTATGAATTTTGATGAGAATGAACACTTTAATTTTCTGTCGAGGTTTCTTACTACGAAAAAAAATGAAACCGGTTAGATGACAAGGTCAACTTCATAACTTACATAAATGCATGTGAAAAAAATGGAAAATTGATCACAAAAGAATTCCATTCATGCGATAGAGCAAAGGTTTGTTGTCCACATGTAAATACTGTTTGCATCAACTGTAACTTAACCACATATTTATCTTCTTGTTGGATTTGAAAAAGTATGGGATTGGAATTGAAATAAATTTTCGATTAATTACTTCCTGAAAGCAAAGCATAAGGATTCAGTTGTTTTTCACCCAAATATACTCTTACAACATTAGTAAAAAAAAATTTATATGAACATTTTAATTTAATGACGGAAAATTACTTCAACAAAAAGAGTACAGGTAATTTTTAATTAGTTTGTGATATCACTGCTGTTACATGCTGTTGGGAAACTGGTATAAGAAGCTATGCTGTGAGAAGCTACTACAAGAACAAAGTTGACGGTGCTGTAGACTTGACGCTTTCCTTTATCAGTAGTATGTTAAATTTGCTTAAAAGCACTACATCAAGTAGCATTGAATAAATTCCTAAGGTTGAGAAGGAAATGCAGAACCAGAAAAGGTTATTGCAGTAATAAATAAGAAATTATATCCAGAGAGAATCATGTCAAAACTCAAACAGTACACCGATGAAATCACACTTGAAAAACACACTTCAAAGAACTTATTTTAAGGAATACTTTTAGCAAAATCCCAAAAAAAAATGCGCTTGAAGAAGTAGTAGTCCATGGAGCATTATTGTTCGCCTCAGTTTCCTCACCATATAACTTCCAGGCGAATACTACATTGATTAATCATGTTTACTTTTGTAGCATCTCCGCAGAATAAAAAAAAATCGTTATTCATGAAATTCGCCATTGCAATATACAAACACCTTAAACCAATGTAGGCAACTGAGGTAGGAAAGGAGAAAGTGAGTGTTCTTTTGAAGTGTGACTTTTTTTAAGGTTAAGTTTTTTTTATTTAAAAAAACTTAATTTTTGTTGCAATTTTAAAAAACCGGATTTATGGTGAATGAGTATTACTTGCGATCGTGTGTTTTTAGGCACACTAAAACTATCGATGACCATTAACTAGATAAAAAAAGATTCTTGATTGTTTAATTAGGATTAATACTTTTTAGTAGTGTGGGGGAACAGATAAAAAGTTTTAACCATAGCACTGAAAAAAGTGTTTGATCTTTGACATGTTGTATTTTACCAAGATAAAATAGACAATTTGGCTCAATAAAACTTCAAAGTTGGAAACATCGCAACTCGTAAGCTAGAGAATTAATAATAACAATAAAAACTACGAGACAATAAAACTATGTTGATATTTGGCCACATTTAGCCGCAAAGTTAGACAAAATGTTAAAATTAGCGATGACAAAAAATGAGTGATTTTGAGTTTAAGGTTCACACTTTGTGTTAAAATTAGTCTCTGGGTTATTGGAATCATCTTTTCTCTTTGAAATAATTTGACGTAGTAAATAGTAAATTCAATGTTAAATTTTTTTATGGAAAATTTACACACAAAATGCAATCGGAAGATAGTTTCCTTATATAAACAAGCTGCGTACTTTTAATTGATACCAGATTTCTGTTAGTTATTATTCTAAACATTTTTCCGTGGTCCAAGTATTGAAAACAAGCTACAAATTTACGGCTAGAATACATAGTTTATAATTAAACCAGCCAAACAGGCCAGTTTTTGGGCGATAGTAATGGTAGGAAAAAAATAAAAATGACACAGAAGGTTTAGTAATTGCAATCATATATGCTTGAATGGGCCTACGTCCTGTTTCACTGATTGAAAACTTCAATAATTAGTTTAGTGTTTTATTTGTACTTTTAACAACATTTTCATTTATGGAGTAGGAACATCGGCTAAAGTTCAAGTAAAGTAAGTTTAGTTTGAAAGGGCAATTGAAGTTTTGAAGTACAATTGAGTATTTAACTAGAGGCTATGTGTTTAGTAAATCGAAATTTACAAATAACAAAAAAATTTTTTTTTAATATTTGTGATTTAGATTGTCGATTCAAAAATATGTCAGAGCAAAGTATAAGTCAGCTTCGACAATAATTTTACATTTATCATGCATTGAATTCGAAGCGTAAGTCTAGTCTAGGTTCTAAGTTTGTTCTTCTCCAAACATTTTGCAAACTAATCTAGGATCATCATTTCTCAAACCTTACGTTACACAACCTTTAAAACAATAATTGGATTTTTTATACAAACTGTTTATTGTCATACTTTAGAGGTAATTGTAGTCAAAATCTTAGCGACAACAAAAGTGGAGTTTAGTAATAAGGCATTATATTTCGAACCTATTCTCTTATTTACAAAATCAACAATCTGCCAGATTATTTTGAAAAAGAAATATGAAGTTGTTTTACGTTGAGTACATCACCTTTTCACAAATTTTTGGTATTATTTCTAAACGCAAAGTGTACTCTGTGGTGGGAAGTAAATTGCTTGGATTGTTTGTCTAGAACAACTAGTGTTCTAAATTTTTGCCTTACTGAAAGCAAAACTTATGAAGTTTTGTACATTTTTTCAAAGTTGTTATAACTGTTGGATGACAATACTTGAGATTCCCTTACCTACAAGTAAGCTGTGCTGAAGGTGGTGGGGCGAATTGCGACACTAAATGTAGTGTCGATGACATATTTTCTAAACTGCCAGTGGAGCAAATTCATTTTATTAATTAAAAGAAGGTTACTTTGTTTGATTTATACGAAATTTTTTATAGATATAAATCTAAATTTAACAGTTATGCTTCAGCAATTGAACAATAGTTTGATTCAGTAGATGATGTGTGGTATACTTAATTTAGTACTCCTTGCCCTCATGATCACTAGGAAATTATAAATTAGCTCAATAATTTGGTTATGGTTAATAATATAAAAAGAAAAAAAGAAGAAAAAAATTTCTCAATACGCCATTTCAGCAGTATATAGAGTTAATGGAATATGTACCATCGAAACACATTAAATCTCTAACTTCAATTTATATCAATTGTCACAAAATCTACAATTAGAAAAATATGTTTGTCTAATATTTACGTTAGTGTGATTTTCAATCATTTAAACTATAAAATTTTGTTAATTACCGAATACTAGGATTGTATCCAGTTATTAAATTTATATTTGCATATTATTCATTGTAGCTAGTTTAACATTTCAAGTTGTACTTACACTTGACTAATTTAAACGACAAAGGAAAACAATGTAACTGAGCTGAATAATTAAACAGAGATATTAGAATCAGGTTTATGGGAAAACAAATTTTGCCAGCGAGCGCGTACTTATAAACCAATTTAGAACAATTTTGCTGAACACCAGATATGTTGTAATCAAAGGCAAATATTGGTCAGAAATACGAACAGAGAGTTCAAGCCAATCAATCAGTCAATAATTTTATTTGATTTGATGTAAGTTTAGATCAACATGCAGACGAAAAAATTATAGAAAATTACACAAAATAAAAACTTAAAAGTTGGGAAAGAATAATTCAGTAGTTGTTAGAAAGGTTCAGTAAAAACAGTCAGTTGTTAAAAACATGTACATCTTTCCCTGCTGATAGATTATAGAGTTTACTTTTTTTATATTTAGCGAGCTTTTTTAAATCATTATATTTTCAAATGATTAACGGTTTAAAGAAAATTCAACTTGATAAAAAGTATACGGATTATTCTTGCATTCTCTAAATTTGATCAAAAAATTATTTTTTTTGTAGTAGAAGAGTATGCTGTCTAAATCTTCGGTAAAATTAATGGGGATTTTTTACATCTACGCTGGTACAACGTATTTTGCACCATTCCAATGGAGTACAGTTGAAGGAGTTTTAAAACCAAGCACAAATTTATTATCCATCCGGTGCTGGCAGTTTTGGGTTGTGATTTTATGGACAAAAATTATCTTTAGTGCGGTTCGCTTCATCCAGTCATGCACACTGCTTGATGCTACTGTGTCGGAATTTGTGCTTCATTACTTTTCAATGATGATTTACTTACTCGGCTCATCTTTTCAAATTAGCAACATGCGGAAATTGGAGCAACTACCATCATTGGTCACACAATTCCTCCATTTTAACCAGCGAACAAAACGTAACTTCTTTATGACAACAAAACTTTACTAATTTTAGTTTTTGTGTACTAATTATTCTGCGTCATTTGGCATCGAAAAGGAACATATGCAGGAATTTTATTTTTATAATATTCAAAAATATGGGCAGTGGAGCCCATAATACACCAGGTGTTTCTAGACCATGATTGAATTTTTGTACGTAGTTTTTTTTCTATAAGAAAACAATTTTGGCAATTATTGTCAAAACAATTTCAGAGTTGGTTGCATGAGGGCTCCCCTGACTGAGGACGGCCTTGTTTAGCTAATGTCTTGAAATCGAAAAACTTGAGGCTATATAAAATAGGAAAGCACTTTATAACAAACCCGGAAGTATGTATCATTTGTTCAAAGAATTCACCACTTAGCCTTCAAAGTTACCATAATTTTGCCTATAAGCCACACTCACAAATACTTTACGTAAAAATTATGGCTATTATTAAGTTTAACTAAATCTTTTTGGAACATTACCTACTTTTTTACTTCCGAGACAGAAAAACTTTAATCAGTATAATAGGATCATTTGTCAAAATTACATATTGTTTCTGCCAAGTAATTAATTGTAGTAAAATAATGCCACTACACTCCAATCAGTGGAAGTTCTAAGTTGCAATTAATACTAAATTACTAATTCTCAATTGCAAAAAAATAGACGTGTATTTGTATTGCAGGAACGTATATGTGGTTAGGCAGAGAAAGATTTCCGCTGAAACGAGACGGCCTAGAACTATTGCTTGCAGTCGTATTTTTTGTACTTTTCGGAAATGGCGCCATTATTTTCAAACTATTCTTGGACTCGCCGCAAAGCCCTCAATTTTATTACTCTGCTGTGTATCCCCGCCTCGGCACAATACAGCCGCCAAGAACACCTTTGCTAATTTTATTTGGCCTCATCGAAGCAATTTCTATAATTTTGAACTGGACAACTATGTTATATTATGCCGTAGTTTGGCTCACATGCATGCGATGTATTAACTTTTGGTTGGGGAAGTTGGGCCCTTCTGGGCGATTCGTCGTGGCTACGAAGGCAACAGCATTCCGTAAATTGTATCGTCAGTTGCAGGTGCTGACGGCTAATTTCAATGACTGCATGTCATTCTTCACAGCATGGCACAAAGTGCCATCATTCTTGTCGCACTTAGGCTCCAATTATGGCTGTATTTGCCTCTATGTTGTTATGGATTTTGACGCTTGGTGCAATTGCCCAATGTTGTCTGTGTTTGGACTAATGATTCTCATAGGGTTCCACAAGGCGTTTGCACGTGTCTTTGAAGGTTCAAAAAGACTACTCAATTATTCGTACAAATACAGCTACAAAAGCGAAGGCGACTGGATGCTAATGCGCAAATTCCACAGATCGTGCTCTCCTCTCCGAATTAACTCACACACTTTGTACTACTTCAAAAAGTCTACAGTTAACACTTTTTTCTGGCAACTCTTATTGTACACAATTAACTTAATTTTGGATTTCAGACATGCTAGTTACAAGACTTGTTAAGTAATATAGCTTTGCACAAATAAATTGATTTGTGTGTGCTGTTATCCCGAAAATTTTCACATTTAAGAAAATAAACTTCTTGTTGCATGAATTATTTATTTCTAGCACTGTTAGCATGATTTCGGATAATTTTATTTATTTGTCTAATTACCTGACACAGTCAGCAATGTGACTATAGTGTTGTAGCATTATATCAGTTACAATGTACCAGATTTGCATACACATTACCGAGTTTTCCAGTAAAAGCCAAAGCGATTTTTAAAAAGTAAACGTTTGATTTATACTTTATATATTTATATTTGAGTCATGTAACCATTGTTAAGGAGCAAAAGACCATTTATGAGTTGTTGTAGGATTTGTCAATTCGCACGAACTTAATTTGAATCGAGAGCGGCCCAAACAAATTTAATGTTTTTAGAGTACAGTGTACTCCGCTTAACGTAAACCAACCTGTCAAGCCCCGGCCAGCCTTATGGGGTTTTACATATAAAGCTAATTAAGCCAAGCTAATAAGCCGGATAAGCTAAATACTTAAAACGTAAAACTCCGGATAAGCTAAATTTATTTTTTCTCTAACCTTGGAAATGCTACACTGTTAACCTAAATCATAGCTTTTGCAAAATTCTTTTTTTTTAAATTACAAATCATTGATCCAATTCTTTTCAATTTTTTGAATTTCCAGTTAAAGTTAATTAACACAGTTTCCAAAATCTTTCGAAAGCAAACTTCTTTAGCACTAACCAAAATGTAAGACGTAAACTGCTGTCAATAATTGCTGTAAATGTGTCCAGGAACAGCATCTATACAAGCTAACATGTCTGACACAGTAATTTGCTTAGTTCTAAAAAAAGATGCAGTCGTTGTAAACAAAATCCAGCGCTGAGTACCCCACGAATTTTATTTTTAACGTAGATGAGTGCGGTTTTTTTAACAAATTATTGTAGGGAATGTAAGCAAATTTTTCTATTGGCTTTTTAATAACACAACACGTGTTATTCAACCAATAATTTTTAAAACAAAAACCTACCATTGTCGCAAAGTATAAGGCATACTTATGTACATATACTTATGTTTGGTATACTAAAGTGTTGGCTATAGGGTGTAAGGATGTACTTGTCTTATTCGGCTAACGTAAACTCCGGATACGGTGAGCAACTAAGGGCTTCCTCTTCAGGTTTAGGTTAAGCGGAGTACACTGCAAATTATGCCCGTATGATTTACATGCCTTATTGTAGTCGAATGAAAGTCTGCTTGAATTGTCCAATAATATCTAATTGTGTCTATTTTATAATGAAATAACTACTTGTAAGGGTATTGAAGTGACCTAAGGTTCCTCAAACTGTAAATCAAATGCTGAGCCGCTGGTTTGGATTCAGAAAATCAAAAATTCTACCAACAAGTTAGAACAATACCTCAATCAAACAGAAACACGTTACGCTACATATGGCGAATTATTTTTAATTTCATTACAG
>JAQFYP010001167.1:0-16853 GCA_034694865.1 Bilobella braunerae | reverse complement strand
TTTGGGTACTTTAAAAAAAACTCGAACAGACAGACATTCTGACGATTTTATTACTCTGTTTTTCAACAGAGTAATAATCCTATCTATTACCATCAATGAAATAAGAAATGTACCATTATCCTATAGAATTCCGAATCTCAATCCAAATACAACTCCAACCACCAGTATAAGTTAGCGCAATGGAATTGTAACTGGTTGCTAGTTCAACTCCTGACGTGGCAATTTTTTTTTCACTATTTCTTGGTTCTCATAGTTAATTTAAATAATACTACTAACTAAAAAAAACTGCGCAGTTTTAAGAATTGACTTCACACTTCTATTTGTGTTGTAATTTGCAATAGCTGCTACATTTTTGCAAAGCAAGCAAAAGTTGGGGGAAAGGTAAACTCATTGTTTCATAATTTGTTACGCAAAGTTCATAAAGTATTTCAATTCCAATTGGGAAAACATGATGGACAGATAAACATGATCTCAGTTTTGCCGACAATATTGATGCCAAAACTTAAGCAATTATATTAAATAAGAGCGGTATTTTCATAGCCTTACTTTCTTGTAGAAAAGTAAAAAAAGAGGAGTTTTTTCCGGCTCGATTTGGAAAAACAAGGAACCATCTCCTCAACACAGAAAAACGCTTGTGCATGAGATTTTATATCAATAATCACTTTTCTTCTTTAGTAGTGATTTAGGCGTCGAATCCTCCAAACTCCTGCTCTTAGTCATTCATACACTTACTATCACTTCAGAAGGAGGTGGGAATCTTCTTGCTATGGGGTAGTTGCTGAGTGGTTTATCGCTTGGTTATTCTCTCAAGCGGCGGGGGTTCGAGGCTCGCTACCTGCATGACACTTTAAGACCACACATGGCTCGCTGACAGTACGGGGCGTTGGCATCCTCTGGTATTGGTCTGTTAGAGGTTTGCCGTGGGCTACAATCTGCTGACAATACAAAACCAGAGAATCCTCATGAATTCTCCTTTCTCTATGAGTTGAGTCTCTAGTATTGACAAGTCTGAGGTAGGGAAGATCAGGACTTAAATGACCTGAATACCAAGATTACTAAAAATCTGATTTGAATTTTGAGTAGAATTTTTAGTTTGTGTAATATATATTTTCTTCGGGTGAAAAAATAGAGGAGGAAAACTGCTCTTTGGAAAACTGGAAAACTTCTAATATTAAAAAATGTCTTGGAATTCAGACTTGCCAAACGGACCCGTCTTAGGACATGAAGACCCAGAAACCAAATCCTGTCCTAGGACCGGCTTGTTTGGTTTGAACAATGTCAAGTGGTTAATGGAGCTATTATGTTAACAATATTTTTTGGAATCGGCAATTTTTTTGGGGCGTTTTCATGACGAACGCGATTTCAGTTTAATTTTAGTTTTATCTATTCTCCCATTAATATTTGGAACTTGTTGATCTCAACAGGTATAAATATCTTTGGAATCAACCATCACTTCAACAGTTTTATTTTTCACGTTGAGTTATGAAGGCTCAATGAGCTCTAGGTTTGTTCCTAATTTTACTGCCCAACGTACTTTCAATTTGCCCAGACGCCGAACTGATTGCACCGTGCACTTGTGAAGCTGAGCTAAGTTGGTATCCGGCTTCCGCAAATACTGTGTTAACATGTTCTTCTTTCAGAGACTGGAGCTATTTTCATAATATTTCACTTCATCTTGACTTTGACACTTTTGACCGGCTCGTAATTTACAATTACTATGCTCAAGAAGTACCTCCGACTGCATTAGCCGATTTCAAATTTAAAGACATCAGCATCAACCTAGGTTCAAATACGAACAAGATTTCCGTTCTTGCCTTCGATAACACAATTGATACGTTGAACTACCTGGATGTGAGTGTGTGGAGATTTGAAGATGAGGAACTATGGAAAGACTGTTTTGCTTTGTTGAACAAATGCAGCCATTTGCGTGTCCTTAGATTGAGCCTGGACACGCTAAGCACAGTTCCTGCAAATGAATTTGCATTTCCTAATTTAGAAATGCTTAAAATTAGTGGCGAGAAAATCAGCACAATTGAAGAGAATGCATTTGCGGGACTAAGCAATTTGGTGAGCTTGGACTTATCAGGATTGACGAATTTGAACTCGCGGGGAATCACCGCCAACGCATTCAGTGTACTACCAAACGGAATTCAAGCGGATTTACAACAAATTCCACTTGAATTTTTGCCCGAAAGTAAATTCAGAACAATGCTGGAGAGTGTGGCACACGAAGAAGGCGTTTTGGAGCTTGGAGGAAACACATATGTTGAAGGTGTGCGGATCCCGGTTTCTTACCGATGTGACTTTGTGATGAATTGGATTTGTGACTATGCGGCAAATTTCACCGATCACCTTATGGGCTACGCATGTACCAGCGATGGCGCCAAGCCTGACATATGGGACTACTGCGCCACTCTATAGTTGTATTTATTAATATGAGACACAACATGTTGACCTTAGGCTCGCCATATATCAAATTAACATAATGACAATTAATATTAGACACAACAATGATGATTTGGAATCTCCTGTTTTAATGTTAATTTTCACAATAATGTGTTTAAAAGAGCAACAATCTGTTTCACAGGCTTCCTCGTCCACGTTTTTTTTTGTTAAATCAAATAATGTATTAGTAAGTAACTACCCCCGGTCGTAGGATTTCAGAATTCGTTTAAAAAAAACTAAAATTTGAACTTGTAAGTTCAAATTGCTTCAAAATATAAGAATTTGAATGTTTATTTTTGGTGCGTTTTCTAGAATTTACTCCATGAAATGAATCCTGAATTCTGACAGTAAGCAAATTACCGAGGGCATGTATTGCAATTAACGCTGAAATAAAAGTTCAATGTGTTTAATTTACCTCATCAGTATTAATCAGTTTTTGATCCAACCGCTGACTGCGAAAATATTTTCGATATTGAAACCTAAAAACAGTAGTCTATAACACATTTTTCTTATTTTGAGCCTTAAACTTTGGAAATAATTAGCAAAACTTTATTTTTTTTTGATTTACTTGCTTTTTCATACTCGATTCAAAACATGTTTTGAGTTAGGTTTTTGGGTTTTCAAGGGTTTTGGTATAGCAGTATTTTAGTGCATGCACGATTTAAAATTGGTTTGTTAAAGCAAATATGGATAATGTATTGTAACATTATTGAAATTTTGCTGGTATGTCGCTCAATTATTTGTGCAATTAGGAAGTGTTTTAAACTTTTCATATTGTTTATATACTTCAAATTTCATCCACTTAAGTTAGACTGAAATTCTAAATCTACTAAATACTGTTATGACAAACTGTATCAATGTAGCATGAGTCATGCTCACTTGCGTTGCATGGCCGCCTGTTTGGTAACCTTGCATTTTTAAATGTTTTTTTAAAGCAAACACTAAGCACGACCTTAAAAAATTTGTGCTCACGCCATAGCATTTTAATTTTTAGAGTTCTACAATAAAGGCCCTGAATGACTCATCAGATTCATTGACGTGAATCCTGTAAATGTAGATACTGGACTTGACGTCACAACTATTTATATCTTACCGAATGCGTGTATTTAAAGGATTGTTTGTAACAGATAGCGTTAACTTTATCTAGAACGGAAAAATGTCCTTATCCTACTTCACTATCGTAAAGTTAACAAGGCATTATCAAGTTTAATAGATACCAACCAAAGTAAGAGATATTAGGTTGCACCAAATTTTTCACAAGTTCAAAACGGTCTAATATGGTAAAGACAAAGCTTGACAACAATGAAGTACATCCGGAGGAACCCCAAGGAAACTTTCGATACTTTACAGAGGATAGTTTTGCAACGTCTAGCAATGTACAGTTGCACAATGGATTTACGGTTGGAGATAATCTTGCAAGTTTTGACAATAAAACAATTCGACTTGGATTCACAAGGTGAGAAATAATTTTATACAAAACAGAATTCAATAAGCATTTGTCCTTGAGGTGTATAATAGTGACAAAGCGTTTAAAATGACAACCTTACTTGATAAACGTTTTTTTAACATCTTTGAACATGTTTAAACAGGAAAGTGTTTGGAATTTTTACGCTTCAACTAATTTTAACAATGGGGATCATTGCACTCATCAATTTGGTCGAGTCCTTGCGAGTTCATGTGCATGACTACATCTACTATTACGCAGGCGTGTCACTGTTTATTTCGTGTATAATTCTCCTGACGTTTCTTCTAAAAACAAAAATTTCACGACTGATTCCTGTGAATTTTGTGCTTCTGACGATATTCACGCTCTTGTTTGCCCTAGCAGTGGCTGCTGTAACTACGCTAATTGAGTGAGTAACGCAAAATTACGCAAGCAAACTTTTTTTTGAAATTTCAATATAAATAAAATCAAAAATTGCTCTTCCGTACAATGTGCACTACTTTAAAAAATACAAATTTTATATAAAGAAACAGTGTTCAATTTAAAATTGTAATACAACTTCAGCGCTAATATTTCTTTATATTATTGTAATTTTAGATCCAAATATGTTCTTTACACTGGAGCAGTACTACTCTGTCCCTGCCTGTCTGTTACTCTCTACTCACTGCAAAGTACCTATGATCTCAAATGGTACGGTCACTTGCTCATTGTCCTGTTATCGGTTGGCCTAGTCTCTGGAATCATGTACTTGGTTTCTGACAAAGAAGACACACTTTTGCTGATAATTCCCGGTGTAGCTAGTCTCTTGATCTCGATATATCTGGTCATTTTCATCCAAGTCATCATGTCATCTCTGTGTTGCACATTTCGGATGGAGAACTATGTGCTCGTGGCCATTTCCGCATATCTGGTGGTGATTGCCGTCTTTCTGATAGCACTTTCCGTGCTGGCGCTGGCAAAAGGCGGGAACAACTCTGGCGGAAACGGTTGTTCTGGCGGTTCTTCATCTTCACACACGTGTTTCTTTTATGGATGCTATGGATGCGGTGGCCGTCAGCATCACGATGAAGACGAAGAGGAAGATGCCGTTAGAGCTTAAGTTCAGAATCAAATAAAAAAAACGTTTTCTTATTTATTATAAATATATATTTATATATAAATTTATACACCAATAGAGTGGGTGTTACGATAGTAAATATAAGTTTGCATCAATCATCAAATTATTTATCTAAATCAAATTTTGATCAATCAAATTTTTAAAATTTAAGACAACTCTAAACATTTCAGAAATTTGAGATAAAGTTATGGGAAACATGCTGCACAACCAAAAAAAAGTATTAAATTGGCATTTACTTGACAAATACATTAAAAATATGTTTGCGTTATGTATGGTGTGTACTTTTTAAGAAATATTTATTAAGTATGAGTAAACACACGATGTAAAGCTACTCAACGCAAGTCACAAAGGATAAACCATTTAGAATTTTTTTTTATTGTATTATTGTGTAGCATTGCGACATAGGCTAGCATTCAATTACTTTTGATTTCCATACTATTTCCTGACTTCCGATTTGTTTCAGTTGTGATAATTATAATTAGGAATTCTTGAGGATGCGAGAGCAGCGTGGGAAAGGAGCAACAGGTTCCTTGGCACAAATTATTCATTCACGCCAATAGCATTGTGGCATTTTAAAAGGAGTGCAGAGGTGCCCTACCTTTATTTCAACGAATCAATTTTCATGTCGTTAACCTAAAAAACACAACATATGCTTATGCAAATAGAAGACAGCAATAATCAAAGTGTAGAAACAATTGCACACATGCTCATCATATCTAGGTTTGTTTAATTTTCAAAAGTGAGTAAAATTAGATTTAAAGGCAATTCACATAAAAAGTTCGAATGACAAGTATACAACAGAAAATTAAGAAAAAAATTATCACAGACTTTCAAATTAAACTGTTTTTGAGCAAGAATGTCGCAGCATAACCGTTTTACTTTATACCACCAATTGCACTAAACGATTAATTCCGATAAAAATGAAAACTTGCCCTAAAAGTGATGAGATGTGTAGAAAAATGTGATGCCTTAACCCTTCCTGTCCTCCTCAACAGAGAGTACCTTGTCCTACATTGCGAGACACGGAAAGAGCCTCTCAAACAACCAATAATTAACAACAATTTTAACTTTAATTAACAGTTGTAGCATTAGGAGTTGCAAAGTGTTATGCAAGAGGTGGAGTCTTTCCGGTCTTTTTTTATTCCTTCCTGCCTCTCCTTCCAAGAAGTATATATAAATTGATAGCAGAAATCAAATCACAGCCTATTGATCTCTTACCTTTCTTTGGGACGCTTTCGATTTTTTCAAAACATTTCAAAATGTTGCGAGTACAAACATGCGTAGTTCTATTTTGCCTTCTGATTGGTTGCATCTTGGTAGTAGAGGCACAGAGGAATGTGAGAACGGGAGAATCCTATCCATTTGGTGTAGATACAAGTCTGGGAGAATATTCTAAGTTTAACGGTCCAGTTAAAGGTGAGGAAATAATAACAATAACTTAATAACCACATGTTCTAGTTAGGTTCTAGTTTGTTCTACCTAACCAGCGCATATTTAATAAACTCTTTTTTTATTGAGCATTTTTTAAACTAACGGATCAGGAATCCAAAAAACAACATGTAGTTTATGGCATAAAAAATTTTACTTCTCAATACTATAACAACATATTTTTACTTTTTATGAGTATTTTTTGTTATTATTGTTTTATTTTTAATTTAGGATTGCCTGCAGGCCATGGTGGTGGAAAATACGGTACAAATTTATTGATTTGACAATTTTATTGATGTTAGTAGATTTGTGCATGTTTTGAAATTTAAATTATAAATTTAGGCGCGGCGGATTGCCTCCTCTGTGACACGCAGACGTAGAAGGAACGCAAGACAACAACAAGGGTCGTAATAGCATTTGTTACAATTTTTAATTTTTTTTATGTTAACCTTCGAAAACAACACATCTACCAGTCTCATTTACACAAATTTTTTGAATAAGAAACATTACAAAATAAACCTATAATAAACTCAAATTTAAGTAAATTTACGTTTCATTAAACTCCACTGCGTTTTTATGTTGTTGTATTACGCTGCAAGCATTTCTGCTACCAACAATTTTCAGTCGCTTCAAGCGGTTGGAATTTCTATGATGTTTAGTAAAAATTTCTAAAATGCAAATACGAATATCGTGCAGGGCAAATATCGTGCAAATGTCTTTCAACTCCAGGGCAAGTAGTATGCTGAGATAATAATGTATTAAAGATCAGAAATTCGGTTAAAGTTAGGTTATAAAAAATAGTTTCAAGTTTAGAATTGCGATTATAATTTAGATTACAAAAGGAAATGAGTTAGAAAGTTTAAAAGGAAACTTTTAAAAATGTCTTAGTTATTAGGATTTTAATTTTTTTTTGACAAACAATTTTCTACCATGTACATTTCACCGTTCGACCATTTATTTTCAAGTTTATAATTTCGACCAATTTACGAAGAATCATCGGGCTCAAATATGCTTCTTTGGAATCAAGTTAATTTTGTTTAATTGCAACTAAGTTAATTAAATTTAATTACACGGCGAAGGAGGAATGTACGGCTCTTCAACTGCAGGATATCCCACCTTCCCCGTTAATGTTCCATTAAGATAATTCGTTCCGTAACAGATCGTTGCGTGTGAGTTATATCGCAACTCCTCTTGCATCTGTTGCCGTGTTTCTGGTGTCCATGGATACTCACTTGCAACTTGGCTAAAGGGTTTGCCAGCATGTTTGGGTGGGGCGAGTACGGTGGGGTCATAGGGGTTAGGCTCCCTGAAAAGTGCAATGAAAGTTATCTGTTATATTAAATTTTATGAATTTATATGAAAAAATTAAATTAAATTTTTTAGTAATTAGTTAATCCTGTAATCATTTTGACAGAGTTTTGAAAATTGTCGTGCAAATTGTCACTGATATGTATACCACTTAGCGTCCGTGACGCCAAACGTCGTGAAGAATTTGACCAAGTCGTCATAGTAGCTGCCACACGCTGTGAAATCCTGCTTGGGATAGTACCAGAGCAGAGTTTCGCACATTTCGTGACGAGTAGATAGTCCCGCCAGAGTAACATTGCTCCGATCGCTAGTATCTGCTACGCATTCGCAACTCAGCTGGTCACCTGGCAACAGCTTCGCGAAGGTACGCAGAGGGCGCGTTTGCTGGTAATTGAAGTCGTAGTGATGGTCGCTGGCAAGTCACGGCAGCTCGATGCCATCGCGAAAATGTCGTACGGTCAATTGGCGCCCTAATGCATAACAAATAAATGTATTAATTAAATATATAAACTAAATATATCACCTTTCTAGATTATCAGATTAATATATAAAAATATCATTTTAATATAAAGTTTAAGTAAACTGCCTCACTCACATTAATCTATCTGTAAATCACAAACAAAAAAGAAAGTACACGATACATTAACAATTTAACCAATATATGACCTATCTGCTACTTTCAGTTTTACGGTTTTACCTGCAAGGTGAGAATGCAATAGAACATTAAAGATGTTTATGCCCTCCTCTGGAAGACGAGCTTCAGTGCACTCATTACTACAATGCCCAACTGTGACAAAGTCCTCCGAGTGTGGTGGTATCAAGTGTGTTGGTAGAAATGCATGTAGTACAGCCATCAACTCAGCTTCGTATTCTCTGCAAGTGTTTAAGTAACAATGACAAAATTAGGATAATATAATAAGTTTGTCTCATTGTCATATTTTGATTATATGAAGCATCTTAAGCAAAATAAGTTATCGAAAAGGCATTGGTATATTAAATTCAACGATGAATGATTCTGTCAACTGCTTCCAAATCAACTTTTTTTTTTAAATTTACCTTGGTTCACTGGTGTGGTAAATTTCAACATCGGTTTCAAACACAACTCCTTCTAATTCATGAGGGTTGTCGTAGTGTATTTCATACATGTAATATTCCGCAAGATTTGAGCCATCGCTGATGCGATAACCGACATTTTCTGGAAATATTGTCTCCTGTTGTCCAAAAAATTGAATTAATTTTTTTAACTTGGATGCAACGTTGTTACTATGCTAACAATGGCATTACGTGACCGCATATGTGCCAATCAGCTCTATCACTGCACGTTTAGTCGTTATATTAGAAAACTCAATTTTGATTACTTTTATTCTATTTAGATCGGCAACAACTCATGTTTTAAAAATTTTCAGATTTATAGAATTTTCTATATTTTTGAGAATTTTCCAGATTTTTGAAAATTCTCATGAGTTGTAGCACAAGAAGGCATTTCTGTAGTACTTTGTTTTAGCTTGGCTCAGCAGAAACTAAAAACTGGTTTTAAATTTATTAAATTTAAATCATATATGACTTCAAGAAAAAATCCCGAAAATTTAAAAAATCTGAAAAAATGAAACATGATTGGTTGCGACCTATTTAGCATAAAATTAAACAATTTTGAAAATTGCATGATATAGGTGGCGATGATGCTAATTGACCTGTATTGGGTCACGCGGCCCAAGCATTTAAAAACACTTAAAATTTCTAAAGTTATGATACTCAATTATTATGAATTCCTCGAAGCAGCAATGCTTACCGTTCCGCCAGTGGCCCACACATACAAAATTTTCATGCAGTTTTGAATAGGCAACACATCATAACTGTAACAATCTCCACCTGGATGTCCCACAAAAGGCTCAAAAAAATCCTCCGGATCCTGCCCTTCTGGAGCCGTACACTTGAAAATGGTTGCATGATGCGAGTGCCTTATTGCTTCAGGTGAAAGGACTTTAACTGAAAACTGGTTTGTAAACAGTGAATTAAACAACTTGTTTATAAACACAAGCATAACAAAAAAAACTGTTTCACAGTTTGTGAATACTGAATTCCAAAAGTTTAGGAACAAAACTTTACCCCGACAATAAACTGATCGGATGGAAATTGTGGCTGACGGTGAATGGTACACCAATATGACGTATGTTCTGCTGGCATCGCCATGTTGCGCGTAAGTTTCCATGTACTAATTCCTGACAAATCTATTGGTGGGGTAGGTGGATCGAGAATGTTCCTTGCAGCAGCTCCGCGATGATCCCCGTGGTATACCAGTTGATCGGTTTCTCCGTAAGACCAAATTATGTTCTGTGTATCCATCTTAAAAGTTGTTAACATATGTTAGGCTTGACATATGTTGCGCACCATGGGACATGTTGCACATATGTGCAAAAACTTCACTGAATATGTTGAAAACATATTTTACATATTTTGTTGCCATAAACCTACCGTGATAGCCACGTCATTTTCGTCACAAGTGTCAAATGCTCTCGAAAATTGTAGGTTAGTCCATCCGTTACTTTCAGAGGCGTCAATAAAATTCCAGTTTTGTACTGCATCTAAAATTGGAAATTTATTTCCTATGCCGTAATAATCCTAAAATGATTTCAAAAATGAAAATTTATTTTTCTAAACCATTTTTCAAAATTATATCAAAATTTTACTTGCGCATATTGACTTACGTCAAAGTAGGCGTCTCCGTTTGGCAAAATCCCGCCAATGACGATATCGGCTCCTGTCATTCCTGCAATGTGCGATATCCCAAGTCCCACATATCCTGTGGTTGCCACGCTAACATTGAAGGAAACTGTTTGGGCCTCAACGTCCACGTTCCATTCTAGTAGGTAGTTTCCGCCCTCAAACGCTTCTCGTCTTGTTTCAGTATTACAGTGAATCACAACTTGGAGTTGGCTTATTATTACCAATATTACAGAAACTTGTATATAATTTGCCATGTTTAAACATATGTTATTGGTGTTTTTAAAACTTAGGAATGGATTAAAGGTGTTGTACTTTATATCATTTTCTAGTATCAGTCGATGAGTATTGATACTAGTTGAGTTTTAAGTATTTTTGACGATTTGATGAAGCAAATTTGATGGAATTACCAAAACCAAGTAGATTATCCTCATTTTGATTAGATGAGCGTGTTTAATCTACTTAAAATTACAAAGTGTGTCACACCAAATGATTATCATTATTATGAATCATTCTGATCGATCGAATTTTTATCAAAAACATATTCGGCAAAGGAGCGAAGTACACATACACCCCACATGTAATTTGCGAATGGTTAAATTTTTCGGCTTGTTTCAAGATATATTTTCAAATTTAAATATGTTTTATTTAAAGTTACAATAATGGATCCTGCATGAATCCCGCCATTTACAATACAAAAACCGGAAAATATTACCTTAACAAGTTACCGTGAGGTAAGCTAAAAGTGCCTGTTTTTACTTTTATGAAGTTTTGAACCAATAAAATTTAGTTATACATTTTTTTAATCCGTTTAAACACGTTTCGACGCAAATCGGACGGACAGCTCAAACAAAAAACGCAGCTTTCCTTCCTTAGGATATATATAATGCATTTAGCGTTTGTACAAAGAAAATGTCAGACAACAAATCTATAAGACTTATTGTTATATTTAATTACTTCAAATATACAAAAGCAAAGCATTTATTTGTAAAAGTTCACTGTAAGGACGAGACATGCACGTGTACACTAACATGTAATAAGAAAAATACCAAATAGAAGCAGCTTTATTCCAGTTTGCAATTTTAGAATATCACAATGACGTGTTTCTAGTGTTCTTATATTACTTGAATATTAAATTTTATTAAATTTTTTTGCAATCCGTATGCGGAACATATGTTTCTGAAATGTTCTCATATGTTACTTTGCTTTTTGATTTCCAACTAGTATCTTCAGTTTCAACGCACATTGTTCCATGGGGTTCGTATTGCACCGCTTGCTGCCACTTATCCCTAGATTCCGTTGTCCAGGGATACTCACTTGCAACTTGACTAATTGGTTTTCCTGCCAGCTTCAACGGGGCAATCACTATCGGGTCATAGTCGCTTGAATTCCTACATTTTTGCAAAAAAAAAAATATATAATATGTAACATATCTTTGTCACATTTATTATAAAACAAGCAAAATTAGCTCGGTCTATGACAGGAGACTTTTAAGGAACCTCTTCAAAGTTAAAGATCTTTATTTCATAGGCTTAGAAAATTGAACGGAGCCCTTAAGGGTACCCCTGTAAAAGGACGGGTATTCTTAGCTAGTAATCATCTACTTGGAATGAAAAATTATAAGAAAAACAAAAAATAATTGGAAGCGGTATGATTCGACTTTGGGATGCCCGACGTATTTACGCTTGAGGTGGTACAGCGTACTGAATTTTACAAACAAAGAAATACAGAAGGATGCTACTTGTCACGCACGCTTTTGTATTTATAAGTAGTAGATTATTCTATAAATGGTAAGTTAATGTTAAATTGAAAAAAAATGATCAAATCGAAAGTGTCATGTTGTGTTTAGGTGCCTTACCAATTGGCATCCGCAATTTGAAATGTATCCAACAAGTTGCGAAGATTGTCATAGTAACTGCCGCATACCGTAAAGTTCTGCTTGGGATAGTACCAGAGGATAGCTTCGCACATTTCATGTTTGGTGGACAGTCCAGCTAGAGTTGCATTACTGCGATCGCTAGTATCCGTGACGCATTCTAGAGCAAGCTGATCTCCAGAAAGTATCTTTACAAATTGACGTAGAGGGCGTGTTTGTTGGTAGTTGAAGTCAAAGTGACGGTCGCTTGCTAGCCATGGAAGCTCTTTTCCTTTGCGGAAATGACGAACTGTCAACTCACGGCCTTTATAAAAAAAACATTTTTTTCAAACATTCAACTTAAAATTGAAATTTGAATTTTATTTATGTTTAGAACATAAAAATATGTAAATAAAAAACTCACACGGACATTTGTCAATTCAATAAATTGTAAAAGCACGACACATTTTAAACATATAAACATCTTCTTGAGCATTTTTTACAAAATTTTAAAGAAAATTGGAAACTTAAAACTAAGTTTAAAACCAAATTTTCGTAAACTGGTATCAAATTATTATAATGCTGTTCTTATGATTCTACTGTGTACAAATGCCGAAGCAATCCAAAAATGGACAAAGCTAGAAAGTTTTGATAAATTTCCATGATAAATATTTGTCAAGTTGATAGTAAGTGTGTTTAGCCTTAAGATTTAACCTGGCGTAGTTCACCCTGACCTACCTGCCATGTGCGAATGCAACAAAACGTTGAAAACGCTTATTCCATTTGGTGGAATTCTTTTATTTGTGCATTCACTGCTGCAATGTCCCACGGTTACAAAGCGCTTCGAATGAGGCGGTATCAAATGAGTCGGAAGAAAGGCGTGAAACACTGTAAGAAGTTCGGCCTCGTGCTCTCTGAATTAATATAATATTATTATAATATTATATAAGTTAAAATTAATAAAGTTCAATTAATCTATGATTTCCCAAATTAATTCACAATAAAATGATTTCACTATACTCGCAAACGATAGTTTACTTTATAAAACTACAAACATATAAATATGCTATATATCTATCTATATATAAAGATATACTCATGTAGAAACATATGTTTACCTTGGGTGACTTGTGTGATAAATTTCAAGTGACGTTGCGACCTTGACGCCAACCAATTTTTCTGGATTGTCATAATGGACCTCAAACATGTAGAACTCGCCAGATCCTTTGTTAATACGATAACCCACATTTCCCGGGAAAATTGTATCCTAAAAAAATAACTCAAACATTAACCATTGAACCTGGCATAGCATATGTTGTTAGCTCATTGTACGTGGTTTAGTATAAAACTAAACTAAGCACAAACTAAATTCATTGTGTAAACATATGTTTACACAACATATGTTTGGTAATTTAATCATCGCAAATTTAAAGTTACCGTTCCACCGATGGCCCAGACGTACAGTATCTTCAAACAGTGTTCAAGCGGAAACGATTTAGGTGTGTAGCAGTCGGTTGGTGGTTGCCCTTCAAGGGGACCAAAGAACCCTTCAGCATTTCGCCCTTTAGGGGGCGTACACTTGTACATGGTAATGTGATGCGAATGCTTCAAGGCCTCACGTGAAAATAGCTTAATTGAAAACTGCACAACAAAAATTGTGTCTTGTAAACGTAAATAATTTGGAGTACTTTATGATAATTTCTGTATCGTGCTTACTGCATATGAAAACATAAATTACCTTCTATACTAACATATGTATCACAAACAATTAAATAGATTAAATAGATATTAAATAGATGTTATAAACCTACCCCAACAATAAATTGTTCTGATGCAAATTGAGGTTTGCGATGAATCGTACACAAATACGATGTATCTTCCGAAGGCATTACGACGTCTCTTCCTATTTTCCATGTGGATATACCAGACATGTTGAGTGGCGGGAGTGGTGGATCGAGAATGTTTGTAGCGGCGGCACCGCGATGACTACCGTGGTATTCAATTTTGTCCGTTTTCCCGTACGCCCAAATTATATATAGAGTGTCAGCCTAAATTTGTTAAACATGAGTTAAATTCGTTAACTAATTTAACTTAAGTTTCAGTGAAAAATAGCCAACATTTTTAGCAAGTCGTTAACTAACCGTGATTGCTACATTTATGTCATCACAAGTATCCAGACGCCGAGAAAATTGAAGAGTAGTTTGTCCATTGCTTTGAGTCGCCATAGTCAAGTTCCAGTTTTGTTTAGTATTTAAAACTGGAAATTTGTTTCCAACTCCATGATAATTCTGCAAAAATAATACTATACTAAATACCAATACATATTTTAAGAACACATTTAGCGTTAGCTTTAAATGTCACCCACAGCAAAATATGAGCTCCCATTGGGTAGAATTCCACCAATCACAATGTCCGCTCCTGTCATGCCTGCAGTATGTGAAAGGCCCAAACCGACATAACCAGTCGTTTTTGCAGAAACATTGAAGAAAATGGTTTTAGTTTCAAAGTCAACTTCCCATTGAACAGTGTAGTTTCCGCCTTCAAATGTTGCTTGTCTTTTGTTATTTTCATTTTTCACTTCAAAACGTTCTAAACACAAGCATTGGCTTACCGCCAGAATAATGATGCTAAAGCTGGTAACATGCATCTTTAGATAGTTTTTAGGATACAATTCTATCCATATGCTATACGTACACCCGAAAATGTTTGATTTGTTACTATTTCAGTTCTATTTTAACGATTACCATGAAATAGTTGGACAAACTTTTGGAATTGTTAGAAATATCGGAGGTAATGCAGTTCGTGAAAGTCATTTGTGCTTAATCATCCGCCCATTATGCTAATTGGCTTGTGATGAGTCGACACTCAAATCTGACAATTATCGACGTGATTTACATCATTGCAAAACGTTGCTTAGCAAAAAATTGTTTTGCTACGATAAAAGAAATGTACAATACTTTACAACAACATTGTGTATACACCGTGAGTATCGTGAGCATCTGAACAACAATTTAACAACTCTAGTTAGTTAAAAGTCTAGTTCGCATTTTGAAATCAAAGTAGGTATTCGGTTTGTTGTTATGTTCACAAGGTGTATGTATAAAACATATTGTTTTATTAAAAGGTATTGTTTGTATTTTTGTTTGTAAATTGTTAGTTTCAACCATTGTTTTCCAATATTTAAGGTTTGGTTGTGTATTTTATGCCAAAGTAAGATGTGCACATTCAACAAAAGAGAAAGTTTCCAGAAGAGAATAATACATTTGGCATTTGAAACGGATGTTACCAATTATTATTTAAAAAACTGTACAGTTTTGCCTTTAAAAATGCGCCATTAATGCTAACAATAGTTTGTTATAGAGTGATTGCATGGCATGTAAGGTAATTACTGAATTTTTTGTTTACACACTAATAAAAAACAAACGGGACAGGAGGATGTTGTTTGAATATCTTAACTTTATAATAGCAACAAAATCCGGATGCGCTGCACTACTTTGCTTCCAAACCTATTTTGTTTTTCATAGAAAAGTAAATACTTGTATTTTAGTGCCCACCTACTTGAGCTGGCCAAGGAAGCAGTGTAAGTCAGGGTCAAACAATATCAAAGGGAAACAACACGAAACATATTCTGGGGTCAGGTCAAATGGTTAAGTTTCCCATTCGATGAACTGCAGAAGCATGGGTTCAAATTGGAGTAGGACTTAATTTCCTTTCTTTTATTTTATTTTTAGGGGCTAACGAGACAAGCATTTGAAAGTCAGGAAACTGTTTATTTGATAAATTACAAGAACCTGTTGCTACCAAATCTTGTGGGATTGTGTAAAATTAAATATGCAATCTTCATAATAATTGCCAAAAATTGCAACAGATTTTCCACTTGATTATTCTCAACATATTGAAGGTAGTGCCTGAACGAGAAACTTTATTGCTTGAGCCCCACGATGACTTTCGTGATACTCAATTTTGTCCGTTTGTCCGTACGCCCAAATTAGGTACAACGTATCCGCCTAAACATGTTTAAAAACAAAATTGCATTAGTAGATTAGTGGTGATAAAAGCAGTAATTTTATAGTCACATATAATTTCGTGCGCTATGCTTTTTTGTTACAGAAGCAACAGCTCTCCAATACGCTCATTTTTATTTTACACTTTCTTTTTTTCGTGAAGTAAATAATAGCTAAACAACCCCGCTTCATCTCAATTTTTTCCCCTGAATTTGAATTATTTGATTGTGCAGAAGACCACAAAAAATGCATCAACAAAAAGGGAATGTCCTTTACAGTTTTTCAATGCAAAGTCGGGCTTGTTTGGCTAAGCAACTAACAAAAATTACCGTAATGGCAACCCCTTCATCATCGCAGGTTTCAAGAGGCCTAGAAACCTGAAGTTTCGTACGTCCAACGCTTTCAGTTGCGTCATTCAAAATCCACTTTTGCTTTGCGTCTAGAGTTGGAAACGTGTTTCCTATCCCATGGTAGCTGAAAAGTCAAAAAGTAATGTTGTAGGATTAATATTCCGGAGTAATCATTACAAAA
>JAQFYP010001166.1:0-16854 GCA_034694865.1 Bilobella braunerae | reverse complement strand
AGCGTCTTGTAAATACTGAGAGCCGCATTGTTTACATGCAACTTCCTGCCATCATCTTTGATTTTTTTTTCTTTCATTTATAATAGTAACCCAATTAACCAACATAATTTGGTTGCATCTTTGAAATACGGAAGTGGGTGTAGACAAGCGAAAGCGGTTTGCACTTCCTTTGACTAAATCTTGTCAAACGAGAATGCTTCCAACTTATCCCACCAAATCACAGAGAATGTCCTATCTTGAAGACTTTGTAATTCAACACCTTAGAACCTCATAATTATAAATTATTCATAAATTAACTAATGTCAAGTGCAGAGGTTAATTAAGCAATCGAACGAGTTCTGCTTCTTTTTGGCATCTGGTCTGGATATCAGATAATGCCTTCATCGGAAAATCGTCGCGCGTGTTTGGGCTCTTTGGGCTTGGACTGGACGCTTTAGCATTGACAGCTTCAAATTAGGTCAATAGCGCAATCAATCAGCATGTGGAAATTCTAAAATTTACAGTTTGACAATTTCATTGAATCGGTATTTTGGTCTGTAATAGCAAAGTGTAAATCCAGTAATTTATTTTTTCCTTATAGCCAAACAGGCCTGGTCTAGGATAGAAGTACCCTGCCCCATTCAAGTTTCATGTAAAACAAGAATTATTTTATTTTATTGACCTTTTCCAGTGCGAGCGCGAGGGATTTCTTCGATTGAACGATTCGCATTATTTGGTGCAAATTTTCCATTTGTTTTTAAATTCGAATAACTTTTGCAGATTAGATTTTTTTAGCCATGGAAAAATTCAGTGTCACGTTCATTGCAAAAATTCAGCGTCACGCTCTGCAGAAGGGTTGGAAGGTTGAATTATGAGATATGGTTTTCCACTTCAGGGCAAAAAATGTTGCACTTACAACATCACAACTGTTGTAAAATGTTGCACTTACATAGAGGCGTTCCGTTCCGTGTCCAAATGAAAATTTATTCCAGAAAGCGTTCTTAAGCAAAGCAACCTTTCCGTGTCAGTTTTTTTTTTGGTGAAGAAAGGCGAGGTAGCGGCCGCTCCACTTTGGAATATTGATTTTTGCTTGTGATAAAGTAAAGCAAAGCATAAATTCTTAAGCCTCAGCTCCACTCCATTTTGGATTTCAATTCCTTCCGTCAATCTCGACTGAGCCGTTCAGCATGGCAGTTACAGTTCCGAAAATAGAGCATGGACAGACCTACCGATTCCTCAACGTTTCTGACAATAGGGTACGATTAAAAACAATTAGAAAAAAGTAGCGGTTTAACTTTAAAAGCAACTTAAATTTGTAGTAAATAGGACTTAAACACAAACAACGCAACGTAGCATAATTATCACTTCATAAGTGTTTGCCCAAATTTAACTTATTAATAATTGAAAAACAGCATCTTAATTCCATTTGCAACATTAAAAAAACTTGCTGATGCTTTCAAATTTATAATTAATACTTGGAATTCAAAAATCACTTTTTGGGATACCCATTTAGTTTCTGGACCTATACATGAAGACGACGGAAAATGGGACACAAATGTTCATTTACGATGGAAATACCTCTAATGCACAAAGATTCCGAGCCGAGGTCAAAGGTTAGGCAAAAAATTGTGATATAGTGAAAAATATATTCAACCATGTTATTAAATACATCGAAACATTTTATTTGCAGACGAAGCCTTTAGTCTTCTATCCCTTTGCCGAAAAAAGGGCGAGCCACGTCGAGTGGTCCAGGAATCCCGTTAGTCAAATTGATTAGTTTTTTTTTAAGTATTGTCTAAATTATAACTGGTTTTTTGTTACAGTTGACGGAAAGGGATTGGTGACTTATTCAGACACAACGGGTGAGAATAATCAACTCTGGATTTTGGAAACTGTGAACACAGAACATGGCCCGGTAGTAATGATCAAGAACAAGGGGAGTGGCAAAGCACTAGCCCATCAGGGGTAATTGAGCAGTTAACAATTTAATTAATTTACAAAAAAAAACAGCAGAACATTAAATTCCAACAACTATTCCTAGATACAAGAATCAAGTGAAGTGCATCAACGCAGACACTAATGACTGTCATCAATTGTGGAAAATAATAGTGGCAGAGCACGATCAGGCCGGACATGGTGACTAAGCTTTAAAAAAAATACTGCGGAATTGAAGAAGAATCTAGTTTGAAGAGTAGTGATGCATTCAAAAATACTTTATGTGTGAATTGCCTTTAAATTTCCAGATTAGATGCAATAAATTCGCTTTGTTCGGAAAGAATTGAAATAAATCTGCTTTCTTGAATTTGAATTCATTAACTGTTGCTTAGTATGTTGTTGTGAAAAAAAAAATGTAAAATATCAGCTAAGCTACTCATTGATGATTAGGTCCTCAATTCCCCAATCCTCGTAACTCCCATCAGGAAGAAATCGTCGAATAATGATTGGAATCTTCCTCGCCTTGAGTTCCTTCATTGCAATTTGTAGGGGATCTGTCTCCCCTTCCAATTCCACCATCACTGGAGCACACATTGATATTTGAAGGGCTCGGGTACCGAGGACTCGAGCCCTTTCATACTTTGTCATAAAAGGGGAAGTAATTTTCTTGGTCGATGCCAGATTCGTCGTACTTCCATCTGTCGGAATGACGTCGATATTGTCGGCATCCTGCAATTCCAATTCAAAATGAAGGTACTGTTCGTTCACTATTACGAACTGCGGACAATAAAACTTGAAATAAAACATAACAACTTAATTTGGCGATCCACAAAAGAGTGTACTATGAATGCCAAAACAGAATATATCTGGATTTTAATGTTGCTGAAGGTCGAACGAAAATTAGACTCACATCATCTGCCGCCATGTCCTCCATTCCGTCATCGTCATCGGGCATATCATCGTACTCGTCACCTCCACCAAGGCTATACACAATAAAATGTATAAACCCATCACCAATTAGCCAAATTTTTTTTATTTAATTAGTAGTTTATAAATTAATTAAATTCGTAAGGAAGACGAGGACTTACTCATCTGGCTCGTAATCATCGTCTGCCATGTTGTCCTTTGATATTCACGGAAACTGCCTCAATCAATGTCTTCCCTTTCGTTAATTAGAGAATAACTAATTGACAATTAATGAATTAGACGAAGACGATTTTTAGATTATCGAAATGAAATTGACTTTTATTTTAAAACAAAACCTCTTGTTCCTTATTCGTAAAATTCCCGCTCTACGAATTTGAAAACTTCAAACAATAATCCGTATGGACCTTATGCTTCCCTACTGCACTATAAACTTCGTATTTTAATTAACTTAAGTTACTTTACTACCATTTATAGTTGGAATATGAGTTTCGCTTTATTTATATTTTTATTCTAAATTAGTTGTTGTTTCAATTCATAAAGAAATTACGATTAACTGTTTGGAATCAGAAGATGAGCAGAAGATTCAGTCCAACATAAGGCCGAAAGTCGCTTAATAATTCACTCAGACTGTGAGACATTGACTTCAGGATTAACTTCTTTGGCCTCTGCGTTTTTTCGGGCTGGAATTGCACTCAGCAAGGCATCTGGCCACGATTTACCGCTGGTCACGTTTGCCAGGATCTCGAAAACTGTTTGATTTTTAACAACCAATGAGAGGGTTTAATAAAAAAACACGCAATATTTTGTTCACTAACCATGGACGATACTCAGGACTTTACGGGTTTTCATATCTAAGTACTCATCAATTGGAAGCCGGGCGTGACTGAGGTTTTTAGCAACTGCCAACTCGTAGCAGATTCCCTAAGAAATACGTGTTTCCATTATTTAGTACTACTACCTTCATTTTTACCTAATTACAAAAAAAAAACCTTTCTGGAATTGTGGTCGACAAGCCCGCCGATTATGTAAAATTTGTCGGGTTCTAATCGCTCCAGAACATTTGGCGAATCACTGGTTAAATATACAATTGAAGACTTGTCTAAGACTACGTCATAGGGCTCTTCATGGAATTTAACCTGTAAAATTAAAAATACAGGTATCTGCTGATTGCAAATTTATATTAGTTTCCGCTTACGCACGTCCCAATTTGTAAATCCGTCATACTTCTTCATCATATTGGCAGTTTCTCCCGTGAAACTAGTAACATGAAATTGAAGAGGTTGCAGTTGCCTTCGGTTGATACTGTAACAGCGACTGACTTGACTCACAGTTTTAGATAACTCCTAAGAACATACCATAGCCTTCATTTGGTAACAAGGATTTTTAACTAGAAGATTGATTAAAGATTTGACTAGTTTGAGATAGTACCTTGTCCCCCATGTACTCGTCCAACGAAAGGTCAATTACAACTCCTACTTTGCACTCACTCGTGTCCATTTTCCGTTGTTTTAATGCTTTACGCGAGAATTCTGTATTGGCATGTTTCGATCGACTCATTTTCTTCTTTTGTCGTTCGTTTTGGCTACAACAAGAAAAAAATTGAAGAAAATTGGGATGAAATTCTGCACATTTATTTTTCGTCGGGTTCGGCTTTATATCACCTAAAAGTACGCCATTACAACTTACCGTTTAATTTTCTTCTTGATTTCCCAATTGGCCATCTTGGACTGTCGTTTCAACCAACGTTTGGAAGGTGTGGAATTTGATTCTGATTCAAGGTTCGCTGGCGCTGAGGCGGAATCATTAGTAGCGGTGAGTAGCGGTGCCGACGCCATTTCTACACCGCTGCTGGAGGAACCCGCAGCAGTTGATTTCTCTGTGTGCTCCGACATGTATTCAGGCAATGAGCACAGTTGAATAACTAGCGATATACGATGCTTTTAACAAAAGGTAACTTAACATAAAGTTACGCTAATTAAATTGTAATTAACTTTATTTGATTTCCACTTAAACGAAGTCACAACTCAATGATTTAGTTACACAGGAAATATTTTTTACAATTTTTAGAATTTAATTTATGACATGATTTACCTATAAATCTTTTGCTTGGCGCGCTTTCCGTTCTTTTCACAATTCAATTCAGCCAATACTCATTATTGTCATTTCACTTATTGAAGCGATCTCTAGCGAAGTTTATTGTTTGGTTATTGATTAATTAATTCAGGTTTCATTTCTTACTTAAACGTCTTATTTGGTTCCACCGGAAGTGACCGCTACTAAAGAGTTAAACATTCAAAAGGGTTAAAAAAAATCTACTTTTCTGCTAATTGCGCTTAAGAAGGGACTTTATACAACTTTGCAAAAAAAAAAATTGTAAGCTCGACAAAGAATGGGTTTTCGCAGAGAATATTTCAATTTAATATAAAATGTTCTATTCCCGATGTCAAGTTCATAAGATTTTGTGAAGCAATATACTTGAACTGAACTGATACTCGACACACAACACTTTCACAGATATAAACTTGCAGCAAATACGATGTCACGTTTGATCATACGAACCCCTGAATTAAACTTCTCTTCTAACTCTTTGTTGCCGATTACTTTTGCAGCCAGCGACATTTGACGAAGCAGTTCTTCTAACCTCCTCATACATCGAATAATTCCGCCTGCAAGGGTTTTAATATTAGTATTAATTTATAAGATTCTAGAAAATATCACAAGAACGAACGTACCTTCAAAGATGTCCGTCATCGCACAAATGTCAGAGAAAGTAGCCCCTTTAGCCCAACCATAGACAACGTCCATCAGGAATGGTTTAAATTGCTCCACATACACGTCCTCGTCAACGTCCATTTTACATTCTTTACTAACTTTGGCTATTTGTCTCGCGATGTCCTGATGTTGAGAAATAATTTGATTTTACATTTTTTTTTTTGCATTGAAATACAAGTTTCGACATACCTGCATCATCTTCAGCGCTCCTGAAAGATCTTCCGAGAGCTTGGGCACTTCGTTACTCCGTTCGTCACACACGAGGCAGCTCAAAAGGGCTACCGTCTGAGCTACGTCCAAATCAATGAAAACCCCATTGAATATCATTTCTGTAAGGAGAAGCTCGTCAGCACTTGTCAGCTCACAAGCCACTCGTCCCTTAATTTGAATTACGTCGTCCCCAGCCGAATAACCTAAACGACGCAATACTCGCTTTCGACATTTGAGTTCATCCATTTGTAGAAGGGACTTGGCTTTCTTTAGTTCAGATTTTGCATCTTCTACTTTTTTGTGTGCCTCTACCTTCTTGAGATATAAATTATAGAGATCTGGCGTGTCTTTATCGTTATCCAACACGTGAGCATGGAGAGATGCTTCGTAATTTGTTATTTTCTTTACAACGCGCTTGAATTCCGGGTCCTTAATTTTGAGATCAGTAATTGGATCTAGGATTGGAATGCCGCCGGGAAAGCGCCGCTTCACTTCGTTGATGCTTAGGAGGACGGCCATTCGACGATCGGCAGAACGCAAATCTTGAGACAAGTACAGCCTCACTTGACTCACTTTATCAATGGCTCCCAAAAATACAGGTACAATACGCATCTCTGATGGCTTATCGGAAGTGGCAGGACGAATGTCGCTAGTGGACTAACGAATAAACAATATTACATATTAGTTCATGAGATTGAAAACAAAAAATTAAGAATTACACTTACTTTCACGTCTCTAGTTTCACTGCAAACGTGTAGTAGAACATCAACTACATAAACAGGGTCACCGGCATTCATGGGGTTTTCTTTTGGATTATCCTGCCTCCGAAATGCTACAACAGCACCCCATCCAAATTCAAGAACTCCTGTTGTCACCTATTTAGAAAAAATACTTTTTAGAAAATCATGTTGTAAAAATAAACAGTTGAACTTGATCAGTAACATCGACCGGAAAGTCAAGCTTTACCTGGACCATTCTTCCTGGTTGGAGAAAAGGTACAATGTACTTCGGTTTTGTTAAAAATTCTTTAAATTCCTTTCCTAGCTTGGTCAATTGCTGTCGTATTCGATAGTACGTAGCAACCTCTTTTTCTCGAGGAACGTCCATTTCCTTGTACTCTTTTTCAGACTTCATTAATTCTTAGAGAAACAAAGAAAAGCAAGCAATATAACGAAAATGCATGAATTGTTCGGTCGTAAATTATTCTTACTTTCACAGACGGCTGGGATTGAAGAATAATTTTGAAACTGGAAGAAACTGCGTTCCATCATAAATTCTGGATTTATTTCTTCTACCCTCATCAAATTGAGAACCATGTTATAAGTGAGATGAAAGGCTGAATTTATTGGGTCCGCTGCGCCCTTGAGCAAGGTTCTTCCAACAGTCGGTGTAATCTTTTCATCCATCATCGTAATTGTAATCCCTTTATCGTCAATTCCACGACGGCCAGCTCTCCCTGACATTTGAATATATTCCCCTGAAGTAATCTGACAAAACATAGAGGTTAAATCCAGTTGAAAATCTGTTATTTTAAGGTGATCCTTAACTTAAGCCTGTTGTCTACTTGTAAACTAATTCATTTTGTTCTAATTACCCAACGGTAGTCTTTCCCGTCGTATTTGCGCATGCCCGTAAACATGACAGTTCTTGCAGGCATGTTTAATCCCATTGCAAATGTTTCGGTTGCAAATAGAACTTTAATTAGACCTTCTGAAAACAGAATTTCGATGGTTTCCTTCAGCAGTGGTAAGAGCCCTAAAATTGACATTTTAGACAATTACTCACCAATGGGAGAGACGAAAAACGAGTAAAATTAATATAATTAATATATGTTTTAATTACCGCCATGATGAATTCCAATTCCTCTTTTTAAAATTGGAAGAAGACTTTCAACCTGGGGTAGCTTTTGATCTTCCTTACTCAATACGTCAATTGCATTCTGGAAAACTTCGGAGACAACATTCTTGTCTTGCGCTAATACCAAGATAAAAAAAATCTATCAAACATTATTCAGGGACGCAATCTATGTAACAAATTAGTGATTTGAGAATATTCGAACCAGAATTAAAATCCAATTTGGAGAGCTGGAGAGCGTAATTTTCACAATCCTTTCGACTAAAACTGAAGCAAATGACTGGGGAAAGGTCATTCTCCATGGCCATTTTAATAACTTTTTGACACGGAGATTCTTCTCCGCCGCCACCACCACCGCCTCTTCCTCTCATGCCACCGCGCCCTCCTTGCATTCGCCCTCTACCGCGACCACCTCCAGCCTCTGGTTTCAACATTCCCATGGCCGTATTAAAGGCATCCTCACGGAAGTTACCCTAAATAAAAGACGAACAAAATAAAACCTAATGTAAATATAAATAAAACATAGTAATAAGTTTATCCTTACACAATCATCTACAATTAGATGTATCCCATCAGCACCCACGGGGTAAATGTAGTGATGAAGTGGCACTGGACGATAGTCTGTGTGAATGACATTACAGGGTTGCCGGTGAAGGTGAGTGATCCACTGAGCAAATTGAGTAGCATTGGGAATTGTTGCCGAGAGAAAAACGTAGTGTGTCTTCTGGGGTAACAAAATGATCGTTTCTTCCCATACTACACCACGCTCCTTATCCCTCATGTAGTGAATCTCGTCAAATACTACCCATCCAACTTCTCTCATGACCTCGGATCCTCGATAAAGCATATTCCTTAAGATCTGAAATTCAGAAAGAAGAAAATCAATCGTAAGCTTAACTAATTGTACAACTTAATCAAATAACTTAAAGTTCAGAAATCGTTAAACATGACTTATGGGTTATGGCGCAGGAACTACAACTCTAAATTACCTCCGTGGTCATGATTAAACATCCTGCTGAAGGATTAATGGTAACATCACCAGTAATTAGACCCACATCCTTGAACTCTTCGTAAAACTCCCGGTATTTCTGATTACTGAGGGCCTTAATTGGCGTTGTGTAAATTACCCGCTGATTATCTTTTAATCCTTTTGCAATAGCATACCTTAGAATTTAAGAACACGGAGAGCATTTAGTGAACAGCAATAAAGAATTGACCTAGTCTAAAGTATTTAACGAGAATAACTACTCACTCGGCGACAACTGTTTTTCCAGCCGAAGTATGAGCCGATACCAGGACAGATTGGTAATTATCGACACATTGTACAGCCCGTTCTTGAAATAAATCTAATTTGAACGGGTAGGTCTTGACAGGTTTGGCAATAGGATGAAGTGGAATATAATAAAAGTTGTCAGTGGGCGTGGCTACGACGTGCGTACAACCTGACCCCTCCGGAGTCTCCAAGGTTCGTATTTCCACTTGAGGCAGAAACTTTTGCAGAGCTGTCAGGTCCTCCGTTCGATTTTCGTTTTCATTCTCGTCATCATCTTCTTCTGCATCCGCTTCTTGACCATCGTCGTTTCCTCCACCTTCAGCATCTGCAGCAGGTGTGGCCTCGGCATCGACATTTCCTTCTACTTCCTTTTTAAGAATCGCTGAAGTCGACGGCTGGGGTTCCTCTACTTCCATTATTTGAACTTCATCATCGGACTTTTCAGCTTCATCCTCCTGCTCTGATCCCGATTCTGATTCCTCCTCAGCATCACCCTTAATTTCACCGGGTTCAATTTCTGCAGATGCAGAAGCCGATCCGAGTTCCTTTGAGTCGTCATCAGCTATATCAATTACTTCCTTCTTTATTGTAACCTGCTTCAATTTCTTCTTCTTTACTGCTTTTGCAGATTGTGCTTTCTCGGGTTTTCGCTTGGCTGAACGAATGCTGGATACTTGATCAGCCTCGAAAACATTGAAGAGTTCATCGGATCCAAAAAGATCCATGATGACCTAATGACCACCTTGTCTTACGCCTTACCCTTTCTTTTTATAATCTAAAAGAAGCAAAGTTAAATTAGAATTACACAAACACCAAATTTTAGGTTATACATCGATTATTAATCAAATGATTTAAACTAATTAAATTAACAATTGTATTACCGCACACACAGACTCCAGAAATACACCTTGAGACCTTGACCTTAATTAACGAAAATTAAATAAATTGAAAGTTAACTTTAAAATTAAAATTGAAAACACTTTTTAAAAGCACGTGTGGTGATGAGAAAATATAGGACTGCTGGAATCGGCAGCAGTAATTCATCCCCACAATGTTTAGCACCGCAACCACAGAACCAAGCCCTCCTCCTCCCTCCTCGCCCCAGCATTTAGTTCTCTTAATTAAAATAATTCAATTCTCGAATGATGTACATTGTCAAAGGAAAATATAAGATCAGGTGACGTAACGTGATAGCTACACAGGCCAATTCATAGATGAGACAACTGGAGATTGTAATTAGTTTGCTTGTTCAGGATACGGGGCATGCCAAGTTTAGTCTACTTCCCTCACATACAAGAAGCACCTAATGGTAAATCAAGGGATAAAATCACTGTTGAACCGTACTGCCGCTGAAACAATGGAATTATAATGAAATTGTATTTTGAGACAGTATTTCGCCCTGTATAACTATTGGGGGACATCTATGATGCGGCGACAGTCTGAGGACTCGGCGCTTCACTGCACGCCAAACACCTGTTTTCGCTCCCGCCTAAATTTTAATGCTTTCAAAAGATAAAAATAAATACTTTTGCCGTCCTTCCCTTCCTATCGCCAATCGCTTCATCCCACAATTTGTGTTAGGGTCTCTTCTCGCTTAGTCATTTAGTTTATAGTGTTTACACACTTGGCTCTCAGTTTAGATTAATCAATCAATCAATTTGGGCTAATTAGTTCGTGGAAGGATCTTCGTTAGGTCTGTGATAAGGGTAAGCTTAGCATAATAAGAAGAAACGACCAAGGAAGTTCGGATTCTCCTGTCGGCGTTTGGAATTGTATTTTTTGTACTGAATTTGTAGTTTGAAAAAGGTAATTCTAATGTGTTTATTTTCAGAAAGTTAGGATGGATATCGCTAGCTTGCTTGCTCCATATCGCTCTAAACCTGTAACAAGGTCGGATTCCAAGAACACTCAAAGTTCGGCCACATCATCGTCTCGTATAATCCAATTCACTGCTAAGCCTCATCCAGCTTCCGTTGTTCGGTACGTTGCTCCTGTTCTACTTGACTCTATGCATTCTATCCGAAAATACTTGTAATGAAAGTTGTGTTGTTGCTTGGATATACAGAAACCTCACACCTTACTCCACCAGGCTACAACAGAAAGGCGGATCTTCGTCGCAACAAATTAAACAAGCAGCGGCTCGACCTGCTGCAAGTGTAGTTGGAGCTGGAGGAGGAAGTAAATTTAATGCTTATCACAGGAAACAGAATCTCAAGTTTGCGGTTTCTGGCGACGCAATGTCCCAAGCTGCCAAAAGACGGATTGACTTCAACGAGGGAATTAAGGGGAAACGAGAAAAGGCCATGAACACCAAGCGAGAGGGAATCTCTGAGATGGTAGCGAAAAACAAAGAAACACCAGTTGTTCCGCAGAAGTCTCAAATGGAAAAACTGCAGCGTTGGAAGCGCGAAAAGGCAGAATTACTAAAACAGCAGAAACAGGTCAAGAAGCCTCCGATGACTGTTGGCATTCCACAGCGCAAACCGAACGGACTACTTGATGTTGCTCCTAAGTCACAAATGATTGGACTATTTACGAAAGCTATTTACACCACAAATACACGCTCAGCTCCTGGTGTCGGAAATGTGAAAAGAAACACCCCTGTCGTGGGGTCCGTAAAATTACGTGTTGCACCAGTATTGCAAATTGGGACACATAAAATTGGGAAAGCACCCTTGGCTCCAGGCACCGTAGCTATTGAATCGATTTCTGCGCCGCTCACGCCAATCGAACTGAAAGATGTATTGGAACTTTTTGTGCCACCTGAACCAAATGAGAACGAAAACGTCCCACCGAAATTGTCTACTATGTCTATTCCCAATATTGCAAATTCTCCTGCATTCAAGAAAGTTATGGGTGGTGGTGGCATTCCTCGCTCTCCTACACGAGGAAAAGCTGCTGGAAATTCTCCAGCAATTAAAAAGCTTGGTAGCGGCAGCGGCTTGTCGGCGCTTGGCTCTCCGTCAGTCAAAAAGCCGAAGAAACCGAAGGGTATGCAGCTAGATGGAGTATACAGAGAATTCAAGTAAGTAAGACAACTTTGTTTCTAAATTGTTGAATATCTGAAACTGGTTTGATGAATTGTTTTCAGTTCGAAATTTGTTTCGGAGGCTACCGTACTTTCGGACTATGTCGAGAAGTGGACTAAATTCTTACAAGAAAACGTCGAACCACTTCCGGAGGATGTCGTTGGTGATATTGAGAGTAGTATTGGGCAAGCTCGTTTACTTTTTGAATCCAAGCTACCTCAATTTGCTGAACTTCTGTACTTTTATTTGAGTAAAACTGAAAATCCGCACCCAGTTTTGCCTTGCGATCTTGAAGGATGGTGGGCCGTTGCAGTTATAAGTGTAAATACATTCAATGCTTGATATTGATGCTTAATGCGTTAATGTTATTTATTTAATGCTATATATTAGATTGAAAAAGTCAAGGATCGATTCGTCAAATTGGAAAAACTATCCCGTAATCGTTGGCAGCCCGTAGAAAGGGTTCCCCTTAAATCACTTTAAAGGTCGGGTACTTCCATGCTGTCGAGTCTTCCCAAAGTAAGCCAAATTCTGCGACATACTTCTTTACAATTCTTGGATCAGTGCTTATCAGCATATTTTCAAAAGTTCTAGCTCGAATCGCCTATTACAAATTGAAAACAATACACTTCAGCAATAACAAGTGTGTAAGGAAGAAAAATCTAACTGGAAGTGGCATTTGAACAAGTTTTTGAATACTTAATTTGTGATTTTTTTTTTTACCATTTTTGTAAAATTGAGTGATCCCGTAAGAACTGCTTCTTCATCAAATATGACAAATTTGTTGTGCATCAAATGATCTGTGTTCTTGGTTCGTACGGGGATCCCTAAATAAGTCTGAATTGTTCATTATAATTTTAATTAATTCCATTTCCTATTTACTCTGTAACTAATTGGCAATTAAATTTCACTATATCTTATTCTAAAATTGGCAATGAGGTCGTATTGTGCAGTATTTGGTATGTACCTATTTTGCTTAAGAAACGACTGGAACTGTTCATGCTACCGTTGGCCTCACTTATCGTGTCGTGGTCTGTGATGATTTGGACCATGATTCCCCGGTTGCGTTGCTGTCGAATAACTGTTGCAAGTTCGAATTCGGACAAGAGCAAAGCACAGATCTGAATGGATTTCTTTGCGCTGGTGAAGAAATGGATGATAGATGCTATTGGCGGAACTGATTCAGGTAAATTGGAAAGATGAAATTCCGCCCTCGGCATCACGCCTTTGGTGACTGGAGGAAAGAAAATTGGCCGATTCCATACTTTTGCGGGTTTTCGTTTTTCCAAGTCGTCACTTTCAAGGTTCTCTGGTGCATCAAGTGAAGCGCTGGTGGACGATGAAGCGTAATTTGGGATTTCTTCCCATTCCTTTTCAATTTTCCATTTGCAGTAGACTTGATAAATTGCTTGCGCAGCGAAGGGAATTAGTGTCGCTGCGAGAAAAGTTGCCGTCCAGTGCACGAAGGATTTAATCGAAATATGTGCCATTATTGACTGCGATCAGCGATATCACTAAATTGATCACTTCTAATAAGTTACCTACTTCTCTCTTTACAGTTATATTCTAAAGATTCTGAAAACTTCTGAAGAAATCGCTGATCTTTTACGCACACGTATTTGAAGCAAAGTTAACAAGACTTAACTACTCTGTTATTGCTTACAAAACTGACATCGAGATGCGTTGTTTTACTATTGCTTATTTGTCTCGCGTAGTATTCGCTGGCATTTCTTCAATATGCATAATAATTGGAAGGTTTTCCTTCTTACATTTACTGCGCGACGTAACGTTGGTCAATCATTCTTTACATAAGATTACTGCTGCCCTGAAGCGTCGTTTTCTTGTTTGATTTGAATGTGTTAATGTGAATTTTAACTCATTTACTATATATCATGCTGTCTGTGTGATCTTCCATTAACTTAATAAGTTTTAAGCCGTAAGCGTTTACCTTCGATTTATTTGACGTTTTACTAGTGCGAGTGAGTGTTGGATTCATTTTCTCACTCATCTCTTTCCCACATAATTTTAAAATTTGATAGCATTATTATTGAGTTACTACTTTTTAAAACATAAATTTTTCTATTCATTCATGAGTCGGAAGAGGAGGTTGGATTTTGGAGTTACAGTTCTTGGAATGATATGCCTCTTTTGATATGTTTTCTTTTCTCACTGATCCCATAGGCTGAGAGATCGTGAGTCCTTAAAACTACGGTTACTTAACTAATGGATTGATGAGTAGAATGCCTAATTTCAACTGCTCAGCAAAATCTCTTTCACTATGTTTCTCTGTTAACCTACACAGTATTTACTGGAATCGTGGTGACCACTACAGTTGGTTGATGACAAGTGACAATAGAACTTATTGGTTGTACTGCTCTGGAAGGACGTATGAAATGTCGTCCCAAGGATGTCTGTACAATCCCTGCTTCAATCGCTTTTGATCCATAAAGTGACCGATGAATCCAATACTTCTGCCCAAAACAAACAGACCGTTGATGGAACCTTGCTCGATGTATTCCTGAGCCTCCTCCCTAATAACAAAATGTTATTCACACAATGTTAGTGATTATGATTAATACTAATACTGGCGCTAGTTAGGACTTATTGTCATCAATTTTATATTTCTACCTAAATCGTCATTACGTACCTTGTGAAGCATCCAGAATTTCTGAGAAAATCTACAAACGCAACTGCAATTGTTCCGTCAACATTGAGAATCAAGTTAGGTTTCTTGGAGGTTGTGATTTTTTCTACTTCCAAAGCATAATCGAGAAGCGGTGTGGATGGGAAATTGGCTTGAACAAATTCCTTGATAAGCTTGACTCTCATGTCGGGATTGTTGATGGACTTGACTCTATGGCCAATACCCATGATGAGTTCACCCTTCTTTCGCATAGCGTTTACGAAGTCCATGGGGATCATTCCAGCGTCGTAGGCCTCACTAAACTGAGTTGCTGCACCATTTAAAGCACCACCAAACCGATCTCCCTAAAAATAGAACAACGGTCAAGTTAAATTACTCCTGGACCAATTGGCATAAAAATTGGTTGGACAAAACATTAAAGCTTTGAACCAACGCATCCATGACTTAAGAAACTGTAATTGGTTTTGGAAAATATGTATGCTTACAATTGTGAGGAGTCCGGACACTAGTGAGGAGACCAAGTCCTTCCCTGCACGGGCGCAGACAATAGTGTTGTGAGCTCCAGAAACCGCTGGACCATGATCAGCCGTAACCATGAGACACATTTCGATGAACTTGCATGCGTAAATGGGAAGCGGCCGTTGAAACCAGAGAAGAGAAATTACGCCACCAATTCCCATGTCTTGTTTAAGGACATCTGAAATTGGCATCCCGGCGTAGAGTAGCTCTTGTCCACGTTCGTCGCAAATGGAAGTCATGAAGGAAGCTGGTTTACGGATCAAACCCAATTCCCTGAAATGGTGAAAGAATGTTGTTTACACCAATGAAATAAACCATTAAATATGATTTTTAAAAATGAAAAATGCCATTAGTACCTTGCCCAAGAGAAGTCCATAGGAACAGTTGGAGGGGGGACTTCTTCAGTGATTTCAATGATTCCCTTTTGAACGAGATCTTCATAGACTACCTTGATTTGTTCACCGAGGTCATCAAATGTATTTGGAACATGAGCACCAGCTTCCCGAAGCGCTAAATTCTTGGCTACAGCTGTCTCCCTATCGGAATTCGCACAAGAACCAGCATGACCAAATTGAACTTCTGCAGTAAACATTCCTGCGCAGGTTCCAATACACCAAGCTATTAATGGTTTTGTAATTTTCTTTGACTTTAGCGCTTCACAGACTTCATACTCTTCAATTCCTCCGACTTCCCCCAACAAAACAATCATTTTGATCTATAAAATATTACGTAAAATATTATTTGCCCTGAAATTAATGATAAGTTAGGCTAGATAATGATAAAACAGATATTTAACTCACATGAGGATCTTCCTGATATCTGAGAATAAAATCCATAAAGGTTGTGCCAGGGTATCGATCACCACCAATAGCCACACCTTCGTAAACGCCGTTCGAGGCCTTAGATACGATGTTATTAAGTTCGTTTGACATTCCGCCAGATCTTGAAACATAGGCCACTGAGCCAGGCCTGTAAAGTTTTGAGTAGAGAATGTTGTCCATCATACCACCAGTGTTTCCAATTCTGAAACATCCTGGCTTAATCCCTCCGACTGTTGCAGGTCCAATGATTGAGACGTTCTTCTCATGCGCCTTCTTGATGATTTTTCGTGTCATGTTCTCAGGAATGCCTTCAGCGATAATGGCAATGGTTCTCACTTGTGAGAAATTGAGAGCTTCCATGGTCGAGTCATAGGCGGAGCGAAGGGAGGCAAAGTTTACGAGTACATCTGCATCGGGGTGCTTTCGAAAAGCATCATCCATGCTTTTGTAAACTGGAATCAAGACTTCCTTGTGTCCCCAGTAGAACTTTTGTTTGTGATCTCCGGTGAACGGATAAATCAGAGCCGCTACTGATGGTTCAGTTCGTCGACAAACAAAATCGAAATCCATCATTCCTTGAACAGCTCTTGTTTGCATGCCCCAAACAATTGAGCGTGTAGTATTCGTGAACAATGGTCTCTTTCTATTTGGATCAGCTACGGCCACTGGTGTGACTTTTCCGTCTCCGACTCCCTGAAGTAAACCAGCGGACTTAACTTCGATGTTTTCCGACGTTTTACGGGAAGGACATGGACTTTTCTGAAACCCAGGAGCACTGTGCTTCAGATTTTTCGTGGCAATTTATTTTTAAAATATTAGTGTCTTATTAAGCCATTTCCAAATAAATTATTAGTATCATTTGTTTCTGAGTAGAATGAAAACCAAATAGAA
>JAQFYP010001165.1:0-16862 GCA_034694865.1 Bilobella braunerae | reverse complement strand
GAAAAGTTAGTGTGGAAGAGTGCAGTGATTGGGTTAATAACATAGTAGCTAAGACGGCAAAGTAGGAAAACTGAACAAAAGCTGTAAACCTAAACAAAATGCTTATAAAATGTGGATCCGATAAAAATAAGTTCATGCTTAAGTTGAATATGTGTCAATAATTTAAAACCAATCATTGTTTTAAAACTATCTTTAAGTACTACTTATTGCTTGCTATAATATTAGTCGTTTCCATGTACTCCATTGTTTGGAATAATAAATCAAATCTAAACTTTACATATTTAGAATATGGATTACTTATTTATTTCCCAACACCATTCTATTTTAAGCAGTTTTAGAAAAATATAAAAAACGTAATTGATGTTAAGAGAGTCACGCCACTCTTACCAATCTAATTCTCTCCTATTAATCCTGTAATTAAAGTATTCCGCTACTAAATGTAATTTTTTTAATCACAATTTTTAACTTTAATTCTAATCTAAACACAACCTTCCCAATAGAGGAAGTGTTGAATGAGACAAAACCACATTGCTTTTCCCTTTCCTTCAAAACTGCGATTCAATCTTCAGGGTTATAATTAAATTGTATATATATATATATATATAAATATATTTAATTAAAGTTTGATAAAGCGCGTTGCGGACAGATGCTCAGCTGAACTAATTTATGATGAAATTTTTGAAATGGTCTTGGTGAATTGGTCTGAAATCTCTTGATTTGAGAACATACCTATCACGGGAAATAATAAAAACATTTAAAACATTGCATGAGTATCTAGGACTGGAAAATACATAATGAATTCAAGGAAACTTTTGCAACCACATTTGCAATGAAGTAAACTTCTCCTACTTGTAGAGCTCGGTACCTTGACAAACTAAAATTAAACTGTACAAAATTGCCCTGAAATGTAAACAATTTGAATAACTCGTTAATAGTAAATATATTTAATTCAAAAAAGTTTTGCCTTGTCGTTTTTTTTCTACAAAGTAGGAGCTCCTTCGCTCCTGGATGGATCGTTTTTTGAGAAAAATTTACTCAAGTAAAACCTGAAATTGAAAACTCAGAAATTTTTTAATTTAATTTTTTTTTATAAAACATCTACACTTGACTAGATCTGCACAAACAACTTTTCTATTGGTCACTTTGGGTGTTATGATAGAACTACAATGTTAAAAATTTCGTATTTTCAAAAGCGGTCTAAATCAACTCCAAATGACATGAATCGAAAAGTTATAAAATAATCACAAACAAATTTCTTTCAAAACCAAAATATTCTGACTCCAGTACTTACAAGGCCTAGGTACGACCTGCTAAATTCAGAAAAATCCCAAATTTGGCCAAAACACTTGTTTTAGTGAAGAATGAAATTTTTATTTTTACTCTATGGCCATAAATGCCCGCGAAATTTGAAAAAAATGATTGCCGACTCTTCAAAACTTCAAAACCTTACGGCAATTTAGCCACGATTTTCAAAGTTTCAAGTGGTCCCCTCTTTGGCATTTTCTAATTTTGCTTCACATTGGAACTGGATTAGAGTGATGACGGAGCTCCGGATTTTTGTGGGGGAGTCCTCCCCACCCCAAATTTCCACTCCCCTTATACCCCTCACCACCAAATAAAAAAAATACTATTTCACAATTCAAATTCTAAAATTTTAAAATACGATTTGCAATAACTATATTTTGCCTTTCTCTTTAACTTTATCACTTTCTTCGATCTCGACCCGGTATTTCGAACTCAAACCGGTACTTTCAAACATTTTTCACTTTCCACATTTTGGTTCAATTTAATATTTTATTTGAACTCAAGTTAATACGAAAGTGTTAGTGAAAGTGCTTACTGATGCAGTGCTTACTGTAGGTATATCTATAAATAGATATACCTACTTATCTACCTCATTGTTTATTATTTTTTGTTTGTATATTGATGTCCTTGTACAGTTAGTCCTCCTACAAAAACATTTTAATTGGTACCATGAGATCAGGGACGGCGTGTAACACGAAGGACATATATTGAACTTAAATCATACAAGACTAATTATGCGAGGAGGAATTCAACATTCATTCAGTTCAACAAAGTATGTACCTTAAGTGTCTCATTAATTATTTCCGCAGTACATATAAGGCGGAGAATACCTATACGTTTCTCATAAAACGATTCAATGTAAATTTTACAATTTTTTTACACTTCAATCGTTTTAAATGCAAATGCATATACGCTCCGGGAAATAATTCAAAGTAAAGATAATGAGAGTTGTTGGATTACAATTTTTGAAATTCCTCCATTTAGACCAGCCGAACTTTTGGTGGGACTGAACGTTCCGACATCGAGAAGATACTTTGAAGCTAGCCCGATTATCCTAATAATCACGCGTTCGGTAGAGTACTTTGAATTTGGTCTGTGATAACTTCAGTGCAAAGGTATTTGTTCTGTTCTGTACATCTCGCGTTCTTCCCCGATTACTGGAAGTCACCAATCCCACATATGCCAAATGGCAAAAAGAATACTAGTAAAAACTTAATCCTCAACTGGAAGAATACCATTGTACCATTTCAGGATGGTATTGACTACTTGATTCTTGTCGTTGACAATGTCAAGTACTGCAAAGCTGCAAAAAATCCTGGGACGTACTATGCAATTTTTAATAATATTATTTTGGCCAACAACATGGTATCACTAAACATGTCAACCGATTCTCTGGATGCATACACATATCAGTACTCTCATGTTGTAAATTTGACTAAAACTACAACGCAAACCTTAAAAGAAGCATATCTGTCTGTAATGAAGAAAGGGAATAATAATGCGAAAACTTTAATTCTGACTCTAAAAAATGGAAGAGACGGAGTAGCTAATGTCATGAATGGTTTTTGGGAAGGAACTGTTCTTTCTAAAAATTACAAACGCCTTAGCCGAAAATTTCTTAGACTTAGAGGAAGTTCATTTACAAGCATAAAAATGAAGAATGAGTATCGAGATATTTCTGTTCCGCTAGCATTAGAAGGCGTGGACGCATGGATTCCAAAAGATCAGCGTACACCAGGTGTTACACAACTTAAGGAAACCCTTTGCAACATATTTTTCTAGTGGTCATATGTACCCATTGATATCCTTGAAAATTGCAGAACGGAAGTTGTACAAAATAGAGAAGCTTATGGGCTATGGTTTTACCAAATATAAAGTGACAAGGAGAGAACGGTATGAGTTATACACTAATCCCTACGGTCCCATTAGTTGGGTTTGTATTTTTGCTGCAACGTTTATTATAACGCCGTTTCTATTTGTAGTAGCAGCGTTATTTAAAAAAGTTGCAACAACATGTTTGGTTAATGAAATCATACTTATAACTACAGCCCTAATGTTACGAGCAACTCCGTAGACTTCGGGAGTCGTGTACCATCCAAAACTCAGAAGAGTTTTTAATTTGGTTTTTGGTATTTGGATGCCACTAACAGTGGTTCTCGTAGAACTTTACGTAGCTGTCATCGTACGCTACTTAATAATTCCGTCAGGTTGGTCCATTGTCTTTTGTGTTACACACAAAAGACATCTCCACAACCCCTTGCCACGACACACATACATTTGTCTTTTCGAGGAGTTATGCAACAGCAGAGAAGGATTTAAAGAAAATTAAGAAGTGCTGCAAGTCGTTGGCAGTTCCAAAGGAGCAAATGCCTTACAAAGTAGACGCATGCACTCCAAATGGACTCTTTATTTAATAGCCAAGATGAAAATAATGGAGGGATCATATATTCAATTTATTATCATTAACACAACATTTTTCTTTGTTTTGCGAAACGTTCAATTTCACTTCAGTTTTACAAATTCTAAACTGTAAATGTGCAATTGTAGTTCCAAAAATAAAGATTTAACTTACACATAAATATTTGTTCAAAAGATATCCCTGGATACTTGCAAAGTGATGGTATGAGCGAGGAAGGGGAATACGCATGCGCTACTTTCAAAGGCTTTTTTAATTCAGTTTCAATTGAGACGTGGAGGAGGGATATACAAGTGGCTTCAAATAAATACTGCACACTCCAAGCCAAACTTTAAAATTTCACTTATCTTAACTAATTTTGGAGTTTCAAAATTTTGTTGATCCGCAATTGGTTTTTTCATCATTGTTCCGCACGCATAGTTTTCCGTACTACCAAACTAAAAAAAACATTTTGCGACATTTTGTGTTGGCAAAAACTGGAGATGCTCAAGTTCCGTTCCGTTTCTATTAAGAAACGGGAGCGAAACTGTCATTGAAAATTAATAGTTGGAAACATCTCCGTCTAAAATGTGGAACCAAAAACGAAACGGTTAGCGATTGGCTACCAAACAGTACTTTTTCCGCTACTGAATGCATAGATCTGTATTTCAAATCTTGTTGACTTATTTTTGCCTATTTATATTTGCTTTTTTGAGCAAAATATAGTGCATAGTAAAACCATTCTAAACAAAAACAAATGAAATTGCGTAAAGTTTACTTAAAATTTGAAAATTAATTGTACTAATTTGAATATTATGACAGTTCCGGTTTAGATTCCTGTGAGGAAACGGTTCCTAAGAAAGGAATGGAACTGAAACCGGTTTTGCTTCGTTTCTAAAACTTAAATATGCATAGTAAAGTAGGGTAATGATGCTTTAGTAAACCTAAAAGTCCAAAACTCCAAATCTATTTAAAAATCTAGGAAAATAAATTGTCCAATTTTATTTACGGAAATTAAAAAAGGGTTGACGGATTTCTACTAACAAATAAAACAGCAGATTCCACTTTCGTTTCTATAATTTTTCACCCGTTGAGATACGTCTCAAAGGTTTTGGTTCCAGTTCGGAAACGCAACAGAACGGAGGTTGCACAACCTTAGCGTTGACCTTACTTTTTTTAGTTTTGGTAATTTACAGTCACACAATTAATTTTATGACTGTAATTGTAATGTAACACAAAACCATTAAATACTTCAAACATAAAACTCAGCTTTTTTGTATAAGAGACTACGTGAAGTCTCGGATCACTCACATTTTGGAGTTCTTTTTAATGTTTAACTTCAATACGCATTGTATAATAAATTTATGTATTAAAGAATCAAGTTTTTTCATAACATATAATGTTTAGTATAATACATGTATGCTATTTTTTCTGTAGTGTATTGTTGACCTTCAGTTATCGAAAGAAGTTATTCTAGGCTAAGATTTCAGAGTAAGTAAGTTTAAAATGCAAAGCGGGAAACGTATTTTTAAATACCCAATATTATTGTAATTTACAAAACCCACTTGTTCTCACAAGGTAAACATAAGTTTTTCTATATTTGTACTTTATTTTGAAAATATATAGTTGTACATTTGCCTCCAACAGATGATAAACTTAATGTGTTTACTCAACTATAACGCACATAATAATGTGGTAAAGTTAAACATTGTACGCTAAAATGAGACCGAATAATTAAATAAAGGAACTACCTGCAGCGAAACACATGCTTATTACATGTGTTGCACTTGGCAGATCAAAGTCAATGGTAGACACATCGATCAAATGGACTAAACAAGAATTCGAAAGCGTCTTGATTGTACAATAAAAATCTACTTGCTTGAGGTGAGTTAAGTAACTATTTCTTAAAACTTAATCCCCAATCATTCAATTTAGAAGTTAGGTTAGATTAGGTTAGGTTAGGTTAGGTTAATCGAATAAGTTGATTTCTTTTTGGGTTCCTCCAAATCACACACAACATAGTACTCCATCCGGTTGGGATGCTTACCTTGTATTAGAATGTAGGGTCTCCACATTCTCTACCTTCAATATGTTCCCACTCTTCTAACATAAGCTACACAAACAAAATGTTTAATAAGTAATCACGAAATACCATATCACGGTATCTCAAACGTATTTAAACTTTATACTACAGATTGCAGTCATCTCTCGGGGGAGAGTTTCTAACGCGTGAAGTCATAGTTTCAGAATACAAACATCAATTGAGAAGCATAAGAAGCATGCTTCTCCTCAAAAGGTAAATTCTTTTTTTTTGGAAATACCATCAATGCTCAGCATACATTTAGTGCAACGATATGGCACGGATAAGTTATTTACTATCTATCAACATCTATACACTATCCACAATGTTTTACTACTATGCAGGAGCAGTTTAACCGGTTATCTTCAAAATTCAAGCAGAAAAGTGTACTTGTTATAGACGTTTCGTAAATTTTGTCTTTCTTTTTATATAGAAAATGCACTTGTTCCCGAAAATTGTGGAAATGTGATATCGACATGCTGGGGATACTCCCAGGAAATAGTTCAACGCGTGAAACTGACACAGTTAACACTAGCAGCAATACGAATGGAAAAACAACGAAGCTAGGAACTTTGGCACCTAAAAATATTCCTTGCTATTAACAAAATGATGATTGCGGTAACAAAAGTTGTAGTTTCTTTACTAAAACCTTTCATCCAGCCAAATTTGTTCCCGTCTAAACGCAAAAATCTCTGATTCGCAAGCGATAGCGAAAAATTCCAGATTCAATTTAATCAAGTAAACTATACTAGATTATTTTCAAATTCTAAAGCAGGAAAAAATTTAACCAGAAAATCGAAGGCTCAGAACAGTGTTTTTAAATATTTAGTTTTAATGGTTTTCTAAGATGGTATTGATTGGCTAGTCATTCATCACTAGTACTAGCGTTCGACTACCACAGTTCGATCATAGCTTGTGGCTTGAAAAACGAGCCCAAACTATGATCAGCGGAATTCAAAGTGAATATTATACGTTGTGATGTATTTTAGGTGTGCAAGTTGCAGTAATTCCTACCTGAAGACCATTTTTTTCTACAAGACCCATTTTAAAACTGCTTGACCCGTTTTCTGCATGTTTCGTATGTCATTTTAGTCCAAAATAAGGCCCGCAAATGAGACCAGTTTTGCTATAAGATCCTAGATTTACCTATAAAATAAACTCTCCGTTAGGCATTTCCGTTTCAGCCGTCAATTGCTTCTGTTTCGGTAGATGTGCAGAGTGGAGCAAAATTGAAGTGGTTGGGACAACTGAACTTACTTTTTGCGCGGAATGTGAACAAGAAGTCCTTGTCTACGTTTTTTGAGCAGGTGAATTTTCAGTAGTATAAATGCTTCGCAACTATATGATGCTGCGCTTGCGGAGGGCGTTGGGTTGGTTCGGTTGTGGTATTAAGACCCTGCTAGAATATTTTCGTTTGTCGAAGTTTGTCGACAATTTGTTACCTTGTGTATGGGTATACAATTGGAAGTGACGCATTTACCATTTTATATACGATTTCATAGAGAGCTTTCTCTCAAAATTTTAACTCCCAGTATTGCGCAGCAAAGACGTAGTGAAATACTCCTACACGACGAACATAGAGCGAGAACCCAACCGAGTTCCTCAAGAGGTCATGGTCAACTTGGGGCGAATCTTGCGCGAATTAGCCGGTGAAGGAGAGATGTAGGCCACCGCTGATGCTGTCACCGCTAGCAGCCGGGCTCTCACATTTGGTGCCCGACGCAGTGTGTCACTAGTGGGTACACAAGTTGACCATAGCTAAACTCACAATGACAAACTTACATTAGGATTGATGTGGCGTCGTCAGCAATTTAGCGAACATAGCTTAACTTCCGTCAAGTTCTTATGCTTCGTGTCGTAATGTGTACAATAGACGCACAGATTCCGTGGTGTTGTAGTGGTGAGTTTACTGGTCACTACATGTGGCGCACACAGGGCACTTATATTTCATATGGGAAAGGAGATCTTAAGCTGACTGTAGTAGTGATTACAATAATTGCAAAAGTGACAGCCCGGCTTTTTAATTTAGTTTCTCTTCACAACGATGCCGCTTTTCTGCTACATATATGTACATATATTCAGATGACATTTGAATAATTTTTTTTATGATATACTAGGTGTTATTACAGTCTCAAATTTGTTTGTGCAAGAACAAGTTAAGCAAACTAAGCTAGGCTCCTCTCCGTGGTCAATATCGGCATCCCTTTCTGTTGTATCTTGCTGGCAAGGGTCAACATCGGATAGTCAGTTGTAGAGTTCGAGGTTGTCCTGCATCTTGGAGATGTCCCTGGTTCAACCTACGACGCTAGTAATACAGAACACCACCACCAGAAAGTGAACGGCACTCATAATAGTTTATTTACCGTAAGACCATGAGGGGTGTCAACCTACCGGAAGGTTATGGGCTTCCTACCCTAGAGACCATTCTGGAAGGAGCTCTAGAGTAGTACCCTTGTTTATTCCCTCTTCTTCCCAGGGTCTCTGTGCTGTTTTGGGCACTTTGCCAGCGTTATATTTAGACTCCTGTTAAGACTCTATCTCCCCTAGGAGAGACTTAACACTTTCGCAACCAAAAGGCACAGTGTAACGAATTGCCTCGTGCATTGGCAATCCAACTGCCAATATAGTGCACAAAATGTTGAAGGATAAATAATAATCAGGGATAAGATAGTATTACAAGAACAATTACAGTCAGACATGAGAGGAATTTGACAACATCTGATTGAAGGCGTATAGTATATAAATATAAGACTATAAGCACATCGGTACCACTGCGAGAAATACTTTGCATTAGTTGGGCCTTGTCCTTTGTTTTCAAATTTTGCAACAGTTGTAGGAGAATCCAACAAATTTGCTTCCATAGTATAAGCACTGGAAAATAGTTCAAATATGAAACACAATTTTTTTTGTATACTCAAAACTTACTCAACATTACTCAACATAAAAGAAAATGATGAAATTATGATGAATAAATAAAATATATAAAAAGAATAAGCTGTATTCAAGCTTCATTCAATTATTATAAACAGCTGTACCACAATGCAATTAAAAATATTCCTTTATATGAATATTTCTAAAATCCGAAGTCCGAACAATAAAATCTCCTCATTTTTCTACTCTCTCAAAGTAAACAAAAAATATTATCTAAGACAAAATTATGACCCAATTTTCAAATCGTTTTGAAGCGGCTTAATCTAACCTTTGGTCTCTGAGCAGGGAAGTGCAGACCTGGAACTGCCACTACCCTCCGTCCACACGCGCTATAGGGTTCGTTAAAACAATAGCCCTAACCTTTTCCCAACCATGTTAACGTTACTTAATTATTAGAGGGGCCCTATGGGGCAACTCCATCCGTGGCCCTGAAGGCCCGTCACCACGTCCACTCAGGAGCCGGAGGCTCGTTGACGATTTACGTACTTTGGCAAAGGAGGCCGCGTATAGCCTCCTGCCGCGACGCGCTGCATCCATGAAAGTAGTTCAACTCCAGCTCTACATTTCTTACATTTATTGAAACTTTTTAATATTTATTTAACTTAAAAAGGAAAAGAAGTCCGAGACTTCCGACAAAGAACAATGCTGGTAATCGACTTAGCCACTTTATCCTAGGTACAGTATTCATACCTTCTCTACACGTTTTGCGTCTTTCCCTGCAACCACTCAGAACGCTTTCTGCCTAATTAACATTCTGCCTAGTCATTGTCTCTGACTACGTGACTTCAAGCACGGGCTTAATTGTACATCTACCAATTGACGTGATTCCCTAATTATGTACACAGATTAATTCTGCCTAGTGATGTAATAGCATTTCCTAATTAGGCGATCATGACAATTGACATATTAACACTTCTTAATTAGGTGAACATATTAATTGGTCCAGAAACTAGTTTACACTAGATTAGGCCTAACCGCAAAGACTCTTCCAAAAGCGGCTCGTGCCAATTAGCATAATACTTTTAATGACATACGCCTTCCAAATTGGGGGCGTGTTTAAGTAGACGGCCACGATTGTGGGCCGTTACAGTTTAATTATTGGTTTCAATGAAACAATCGATGATAATTTACAAATCACTGCAATAAACTTGTCTAAAAAATTTTACGTTATACTAGTTTATTCGATTTTCGCTTACCCCTTTCCTTGTTAATCCGCTTCAACGTAAATTAACTCGTAGCTGCTCAATTAATTTGGTTTACAAAAGATGACCAAACATTGTACAAACTATAATAATTCAATTATGCGGAATCATCTTACCTTCGGAAGGATGCGATCACCTTAAACTTTTTCAAAAAAAATCGTTAGCTTCTGTAAGGCGAGTGCCTTTGAATGTCAATTTTCTAAACGGCAAATTAATCATCATTTGCACCGTAACATGTGTTACTGATGAGGAAGCTATCTCTTGTTTCTCTGAAAAACACTTATGATAAAAAGATATATTTTTTGTTTTTAAGTTAGTTCGTGGTACCAAATATGGTTATTTTGAACCTCGAAGGAATCCACTGGGAGTTTTTATATCACTGAGTCAGCTTCTGATTATTGTCATTCCCGTACTAAAGAGAATTCCTACCGCTCTGCGCCCTAAAATTCCTTCACTATAAGGCACATATAAGGCAACGGACGGCAAGGTTGTTCGGTGTTCTCCTTATTGCGACTACTTGACAGTTTCAATTGGGAAACTAAGCGCTTCGCAATATAACTGTTTTGACGGAAGGAATTAACAGAAAACGTTATTATTTATGAGTTAGCGTCCGGTAGCGAAGGCTGGACTTTTACATCGGTTTTTTATTTGAATTTTTATGATTATGAAGGTTAAGGAGCGCAATTTGTAATTCCGGCAAAGCATATGGTTATTATTTACAGGAGAGAGTAAGGATGTAGGGTTAAAGTTAAAGTAAGATTAAATTAAAGAGAAAAAGGGAAATTTTCAAAAAAAGACCTGCATTTTTTTCACTTTTTACCCTTTGTATCCCTTAAGTGCAAGATGGCCACAAGCGCAAATTCTCTCAACCTTTATATCTTTCTTAGGAAAAACAAGCATTGACGCTTGGGGAAGATCCTTGGAGATCTTGTATAACTACTAAAAACTTTTCTTGAAAACACTTTCTTAGAGTCAGCTTTTATTCCTCACAAGAATATGGTTGCATCTCTTTTTGCGCGTTTCATTTTATCAGTTTACAACGTACGCGTTGTGAGTGTTGTACCTAAAATCATACCAATTGCCATTATGAGTACGCACGCGATTAAAAAATGAAAATAAAACTTTTTCACATTTATGTGCTTTTTCATGACTTCCGCCTGGGATGGAGCCAATGGTGTCCTGACTAATAGAACTATATTGTAATATAGAGAATATGAGAGAACGATTTTAGATATGAGTAGAAAGCTGTGGAATAGAGTTAAAGTAAGATAGTCAACGGACAGATAGAGATTAAGGATATAAAATTTATAGATATATGTAAATAATAAACAGTGTAAGTTACATAAGATGTTAAATAGATTTGCTATACATTTTTTCCCCGTTTTTTTCCTGTTGGTTTTTTATTTGTTTTGTTTTTCAACCTAAAGCTAACCTAATTATAAATATTGTGAATTAAATGTAATCTACTAGATGCTTGGGTACTTACGTTCCTCATAAGAAAAGAAAAATTCTACGGAAACAGCATTCCGTTCGACTTTAGCTTTATCTCGAGTTAAAGGAAATAGCCAATGGATAAGGTTAGAAAGTGTGAAAATTCGAAACATCAAATTTTGTAGCGTAATCGAGAAAGCTGAAATTTCAGAAATAAAATCGGATAAATGAAACAATGTTAGTATAATGAGCGCTTCTTTATTGACAATTTGATGGACTTAACCTTTGCTCTAGCGTCAGCCGAAAAGTCTGCATTAGCTTGAATGCTTTCTAGATTCGAAACTAGTAGCCCTTTCTCAGACTTGAGTCGGTCTGACTACTCGCGTAGTAACTCCAAAGACAAGAAGTCTTCCACGTCTTTTTAATTAGCACGTTTTTGACCATTAATTGTTAGTTGCATTATAGACTAGGACGAGGAAGTTGACAATAAGTTTATGAAATTTTTGTCAAATTTAACTTTGTCATAAGATTGACAAGTTGTTTATTGTCTAAATATATGACAGCTATCCTGAGTGCTCCAACAAATTTAAAATGATTAAACTTTCCTTGCCTTGTTTAACCTTCTTTAATCTTGTTTTTTAAACAAATTTCTAACTCTTTTTTAAACTTACCTATGAACTACCATGTAATTTTGCGTTGAACTGGTTGTCAGCTGCCTGTGACTTCTTTGGCTAGTTTGGCTGTTTCCAGTTCTCTGTGTTATATTTAAAAAAAATTCTCTGCCCATTCGCTCTTCTCTGAAGAAGTTTGCAATTGGTTATTCTTCCGTTTTGATATATCTCGTTTTTCCTTCGCTACTTCGCTTAAGTGAATCAGAGAGAATTGCTCACCGACGAATCCGTTTTAATTTAGTTTAGTTTGAATTATAGTTTTAATTATTTAATGAAACTAATTAAAGTTTAAAAAAATGCTTAATATTTTGTGTTTAATAAGCTCCCTCCCATTTTTTAGTTTGTGATATTATCAGTATGCATTCCTTAAATAGATATTAAGGATTTTCACAAACTAAATATATTTTCAAAATGTGACTAAATGTAATTCACGTCTAATAAGACGATAATATTATATAAAAATATTTATAAAATTATGCAAATTTAAAACAAAAATCCTCTCATCCTAGTACAGGCTATTAATTATTGCCTACATGGGCGTTGCCTTAATTAATATCTGTAATATATTGATATTAAATTTCAATGAAAAATTTACAAGTGTTAAAAAATTATGAGCAAACTAATGTTGATATAAATATAAACTAGCTGTATACGGCCAGGCGGTTTCAGTGCACCTTTGTATTTATAATATAAATGAACTAAAAAATAGTTGAGTTTATTTGCATATAATGACATTGAACCAAATTCAATAGAAAACTGAGAAAAATGTCTCAACTAAACTAAACTACTCGCTAGATTATATTAGACAATTGATACTTCCTATCCATTGTTTAGCAGAAAACAATTTTTTTTTTGCCAAAGTTTAATTTGACAGTTTAAAAACTGATTTTTAAAAATGCGATTAACCTTAACAGTCTACATTTATGCAAAAATTAAGTGCACACATGACATGAATAAATCAATCATTGTTATTTTAACGTAAAACTGATTTATAGCGTAAAGTTTTGAAGTAATTAATTTATAACTTCAATAACCCAATTATCTATCAAAGACTAATTCATATACACTAAAAACTTTTTCAAAAGTAAGACTACGACTAAGTAACCTAAACAATCAACAAATCAAATTCAAAGCAGCGGAAAATGAATCGTGACCTTTTGATTTAATTAGATTTAAATAGTTAGTTTAGCGTCAATTATACAATGTTGGAAACAATAACTAATCTAACAAATTACACTTACATATTCAAGGATAAAAAAATTAACTCGTTTGAATATTGACAAAATTCAAAAAGAAAGATAAACTAAAAGATTCATATTCCCGCCAACAAAATTTAAAAAAGAATCTGCTATAGGTATAGCCCATTCAAGATCAATGATCGGCACATTTGATACCTGTCCTCGGTATATTTCATCCACAAACATAATTTAACCAACAATTAATTAAATGCTAACCTAAGTAACTAATTATAATTAAAAATTACATAATTAGACTCAATAATGAGTAATAAATTGAAGTTGAATTGATTTCGTACTATAATTACTCATTGCTTAGCAATGAGCCAATTACTGAAAAAATTCAATTTCCAAATAGAAATCCTCGATTTTTCGCTAAATAACGTTTTAGCATTTGCATCCCAATGAAGATCAATGATCGTTTGATGCCGCTTCTTGCTTATAGCTTGCGAAACTGCAGCAAAATTAATTAAATGTACGATGGCGCTAACCTAAATCAACCTAACCTAATTTTAATTAAAAATTATTTAATTATACTCAAGTCTAGAACTATATTGATTTGATAATTTTTGTTTTGTTAAACATTTCCCCTTTTTTTTTGTAAAAACATGAGGTGAAGAAAATCTGCCGATATTTGGACGAAAATGCGCATGCGCATAAGAACCCTTTTTTAAGAAAACCTTTTTTTGGGTAGTCGACCCTTTTTTAAAAGAACCATTTTTCAGGTAGTGAACACACTTCCTTCGCTTATGTATATAGATGGGATGAATCATTAATATCGGAAAATAAATAATAATATTAATTATAATAAAGGATATTAATGAAATAATAAGATAAAACGGTTTTATTTTCTACCGTCTTAGAATGGGGTCGTTTGGGTTGAATAAGAATTTGGTATTTTTTTTTATCAATAAGCTTCAATTTTATTTTTCAAAAATTCGAAAGTTGAAAAAGTTTTCGTAAATTATTTATTTTGCATCTGCCTGTTAAGGTAATAATTTAGCTGCACCCTTCATTCAATATTCCAATTTGCACTAAAAAGGAAATTTGGCACTTCAACGTTTCCACAAAAATCGTTTAGTTTTGGTAAATTTAATTTAATTAACTAATTTTAATTGAGAATAATTTAAACGGAGATGTTCCAAAATAGTTTGAGGTAAGCTTTGCAGTCCAGAAAACGAAGGGAGTTGTTGCAGCATGTCCACTTGCCACTTGTGTCTTTCTTGAGTCGTAGTGCTTCGCTGAAATGCTTCAGTACAAACACCTCCTTCAGCCGATCCCACTCGGGCACTTCCCAACACAAATCGGAGAATTTCCGACCAATCACGAGCCGATCCGAGCGTTTCAGCCAATAGTTGGACTCCGAAGGGAAAGACGTCCCAACCAAGCTCACGAGTCACCATGGAAACGGCCTCTGAAATCGGCTTCGGCGCATACGGCAAGTGAATCATAAACAGCTTCACGTAATCGGCTCGAACCGTTTGCCTCCCAATTAAAAATAACGACCGAAATTCAAATTTTTTGAAAACAAATTGAAAAAAAATCCTAAACACTAAATCTAAAGAAACAATTAATTCTATTTTGCTTCTTTTAAACTCAATTTTCAAAAAATTTACTTACATCATTGTTTTTCTCCTCTTTCTCGATTTCAATATCAGTCTTGTTGAAACAGCTTTTTCTAATTTTCTTCGACTTCGGCTCATCCTCAAGGCGTGGCGTGAGTCGGATTTCCGAGTTTTGCCGAAAGTTGCCGAGTCATATTCGGAATTCACACGACTTCGTTCGGATGAGGCTGAATTTGAAATATTTGGCGGTAGTTTTGAGTTTGGTTTTAATTTTACAGTATGCGCTGATTTTGAATTTGGCGGCAATCTTAAGTTTACAATTGGCAGTTTTTTGTCCATAGTGTCGTTTCCGGAAACACTCGAATACCTTGCGTGATGGGATGTGACTTTGATTTTTACACTTGGCTCCGCAATTGTCGGCTGTTCGTTACACTTGCAGCTGAAAAACAAAAGGAGGTGAGAATCGAACCAAGGATCTTTAAAAACAAAACCAAATTTGCTTCATAGAAAATCTTTGAAAAATTGAACACTTACCGTGGTGCAGGAACATCTTCCTTCTGGAACTCAACGAATGGTGGAATTTTGTATTCATTCAAATTCTGTAATTTGAGATTGTCGAAAGCGATTTTGCAGCACGTGACCCTCCCATGGACTTCTCTGATATTTAGCTCGTTTCAAAATCGCTCCAAAAACTGCACCTTGGCATCTCGAGCGATTTTGGAGCGATATAGGTTAAACGGTGATCCTGCAGGCAGCGATTGAGGGAAAGCAAGGCCAAGTTTTGGTGTGAAGTTAACAAGTGCATATTTCGGTGGCATTGGATTGTATTCCTCAGGCATCTCCTTTTGAAAAAAATTCAAAAATCAATTAATAGAAAATAGAAAAAGATTTAAATTTTATTTTGAAAATCAAAATTTTGATTAATTTTTCAAAAATAAATTTTACTTCAATTGGAGTTTGATCTTCACCTCCTGCGTCATCATGGCTCATTTTAGCCCCACTCCGGTCTGTCTCCTCTATGGCCAACACCCTGGAAATGTCATTGAACAGATTTTAAAAAGGTCAAAGGTCACTATTTTAACACCTTTGATGAAGTTTCTTGCTGGCCTTGACGAAGGGAAGGACGTCCTTTGCATTGGGCCTTCTAAAGTTAAGGACGTCGTGGAACTTCAATACGTCAAATCGATTTTTGCAGATGGTCCAATCCGAGCCGACTTGTTGGAGTTTGAGCATTTTCCCGAAAAACGTTTCCAGAAATTTGAATTTGGCGCTTTTCACGAACTCGAGTTGTGTCACGTGACTTCCAGCCGGAAGCTGAACCGGAGGTACAACGTACCTTAGTTTCTCTGTGAAGCGTTCCAGCGCGTAGTCGACGGAAACAGGGTCATGGAGCTGCCGATTGGTTGTTCGTAGCTAACCCTCAAAAAATCCCTTGATCATAGCATTCTTCATTGATTTCTTACAATTTTTCGGCATTATAGAGGTCATCAATTGATAACTGAACAACATAGTCGTTAATTGTACATGAGATAGGGATTACTAATATAAATGTCCCATATGGTCCAGTACTGGGAGGCTCAATTAATTGAAAAGTGATATGGCCCAGTTAGGTGCGGCTTAATAATTAATTTAATTATTTTGAGGGTTCGGCTCTGAGGGATCGGCTGAGCATGATTTAGGTTTGTAGAATTTGAGTTTTGAATTTGAGGGGTCGGCTCAGGGTGGGCGGAGATTCGTACGCCATACACCCCCCTAGTACTCTACTTAGTATGTTTAATTGTGAGGGAGCCGCAAATTTTCTATTTTGTATGTATAAACTAACTACTACTGCGAATTCCCCTTAGAGAGCCCCTTCCGCTAACTATTCATATTAATTTAGTATTAATGAAAATACACTATCTAGAGCGTACTTTAGAAAATTGAATACTAGCCACTACCATTTTTCATTTGAACACGCAAAGTACCAAACTACTCTAATTTACACCTTTGCAATTACAATTGTCAATAAAGTTTACGTGATTTCACCTTGCCAAGAAGTTAGGTATGT
>JAQFYP010001164.1:0-16880 GCA_034694865.1 Bilobella braunerae | reverse complement strand
CATTGACAAAAATCCGAAAAAGTGTATTAGTTTTATAACTGGCTTAATGCGTTTTCAAGATTTGAGCTCGATCAGAAGGAATCGCGACGCGCGGAGTCCTTGTTAGTTGCATTAATCAAGGTACTTACATTACTCGTGACAAACGACTTCACCTGTGTTTCGGATTTTGGCACTCCCTGCAAAATAATTTCAAGCTTTTCCCCTGTTATTAAATTTAAAGTTGCCTTATCTTTTTTTGTATTCCCTTCCGGAGATGCATTCTTCTTAATGATGAGCATTTTTACGCCCAGGCTTTTTGTCCCAATGGTAAAGGTGCAGGTTGCAGCAGACTTGAATTTGTTGTTCACATGCGACAGAGCCGCTTCGAGAAAGAACTGAAGCTGTTATTGAAGGAACATGCGAAGGATTAACCAAATTTAAAAATTGAAACTAAGCAAATGTAGTTACAATTAATAGAAACAACTAATTATTAACATACATTTATGCTAGGCCGCCAGGACTCAAGTTCTGACAGTGTATTCTTGAAATACGTATCTGCACTCCGGTGCTTCTCGTCAAACCTCTCGTAGTTTACCAGAACAACTCCTAAAAATGTGCCGTCCGTGTTCTTTACCGGCTTTGAAAACCCCATTTTGTTCTTTGATTCTATTATGAGCTGTAAAATATAAAGCACAGCTTTTATAATGTTTGCCAGTTTTCATCTCCATAAATAAAGTCAAAATAGAAATGAATCCATTAAAATTAAAACCATTATTTCATTTTTAGAGTGTCGTTGTCCATACACGTTTGGTTTTATCCATTGGAGTCGTGTAACAATTGTTTGAAATTGCAAAATGAAATTGCAAAATAGCAAATTTAATTTCATAATTTCAAACAGAAAGCTTGCAATTGGAACCGAGGAAATGCTGTTGCAAATTGCAAAATTTTCTAATTTCTTACTTAATGTTTATGCAGTGCAATTTGACTGTAGGGTGTCAATATAGCAAGTATTTTGTCAGTACAAAATTTCCGGTGTGTTCGTACAGCTTGATAAATTTTTACTACTGAAAATCGTTTATGGCAAGTCAGCCGTGAATATCGCCGTTTTCATTAGATTACTCAATTTAAAAACTTCCAAATATTTTATAAAATCAATTTATGTAATTCACAAGGGAATTGCTTCCTATAATTTAACCTGAACATAAGACAAAGAGACTATGAACGTTAGTGTTAATAAAAAGTCTTCGTTCCCGAACGGGCATCTTTAGTTTACTATAGTACCTATTACACATTAGTAATGAGAAAGTAGTATTAGTAATTTACTACTTTCTATGGTGCTCAGTATCTTACTCTTTTTAATGCCACTCCAGAACTTTTGAAAACACTATCCCAAACGTTTCCCTCTGTATCAAAAGCTACAACTCCTTCCCCTTCTTGTTCCAATAATTTTGACAGCACGGCATCTACTCCATCGTTATTTTTTAATTCCTTTGGTTTAAGTTTGAATGTGCCAAAAGCAGCTACTGCTGTGCCAAACACTAGAAATCCGGTGGTATTTCCGTGAGAATTTGCCAAAGTAGAAGTAACAATTTCTGTCCATTCGTTTAACTGCCAATTACAAAAGTTACAGAACACTGTTCAGTTATGCATTGAAAACTTAGTACATGAGGTAAATTTGCTTGAGATCCAAAGAAGAGAATGAGTAAAAAATTATTTTTGGTAATCGAGAAATCTAAATTTGAAATATTAAATATTTTTCGTGAACGTAGTGCTTCAGATTTAATAAACACATTTTTTTTGTCGCATTTTGGATGTTCAAAATTTCGACTTTTAAAAATAGGATTATTTTTCTTTTTTCTACAATGTTTTACTTAACTTATTCTAAGTACAATCCAATTACCGATTTATCTTTGCCCAAGAAATCTTTCGCGTTAGTTTTTTTCTTGATAATATTAATGATCGACAAATAATTGATTGGATTTTCCTTGTTTTTTCCTTGAATTTGTGTTTTGAGTGGCGCGTAGACGAGCAGGAGAAGCAACTTGCTACTTTGCAAGTTTATCACAAAGTTTGCATGAAGCAGATACGTTGAATTTAACTAAAAAATGATAACATGTTTTTTTAAACACTGTACTATGTAGGAGTATTATAATTCTGTGTGGCTACTACTTACTTTTATACAATTAAACAAATTGTTACCTTCTCCAGATGTTGATCCAATTTAGAGTCAGGAACAATCAGAACAGACGGATTTGCAGAAGCAATTCTTGACAAAAAGTAGTCTTGCTTTTTATTGTATACAGTTTTGCCGCTCCTGATTTCTCGAATAAAGTTAAATAAAGACATTTGAGCATGAATCTTGCTGTCATTCTCTTTGAGGTATGTCTCAACTTTGAAAGATGCTGTGAAGTTGTTAGAGTACATGCATCCCATGGCTTCGGAAGGCAGGTCTTCTCCTTGGAACACATTCGCAATGCCGTCAAGCAATGTCTAAAAGCCAAAAAATTACAATTAAGCAGCAATTGAATTTATATAAAAGATGACACAAGGTTTCGATCGATTATAATTTGTGGTAAACGCAATGTGCTTAGCTCCCGTTATTTGTCTCTTTAGGAACGGATTCTGTTTAAAAACTAAAAAAAAATTAATTGCGCAATTCCATTTGCAACCAATTAAGCTGAAAATTTTAAGCATGCGTTTATTTGCGGCTATTTAGTTGCCAAAAACTGATCGAAAAAAAAACTTGCATAAAAATTCCTAGCCAATTAATTTTTTCGACTTGGAGACATTAAAAGGCACATATCTACTCCAGCCTTTGTGGACCTCAATGCGTTAGTATACATTGACCACTTGTTAAAATCGACAAGTTGAAATGTTTGTAAAGAAAAATTGCTACTCCTAAGGATCTCTGTTGGGATCAAACGATTCAGAAGTCTCTAACACATATGTCTAAAATTTAAAATTTTATTTTCAGCTAAGAAGGTATTATTCAAAATGTAACGGGAAAATGAGATGTCAGTTTTTGAAACGCGTTTTCTTACGCCTAGAATTGTTTTAGTTACAGTGTTAATCACCATGGCAACAGCAACAAAATCCCCTTAATTGTACATCTCGACAAGCTCCAATTAAAGGGAATTTTAAATTTTAAAATTTATTTTTTGACAGTGAACGAAGGAAAGAGTGTCTCTTGGCTCATTGATTTTTAATGCAATTAAGAAGAGCCCGACCTCTGAAACGAGAACTCAGCTATCCTGTAAAAAAACAAGCTTGTCTGGTATGCATACTAATAACCATGTTGTATTATTTCGAAGTATACCTGCTGTTGTTTTGTGTTTTAGGTTTTTTTTTATAATAAACAATACTTACTTCGGGATTTGGTATAGATACATTAGAATTAGCAAATTGGAATTCCTTCAGGTAAGGCTTCAATATACCTGACTCAAAAGTCAGGTCATATATCAATGCAATTATTACGTTCTTGCCCACCGGAACCACAGTGATGCCAATTTGAGTCGAAACAGCGATCTGCATATCAGTACAAGTATAATAATAATAAACTATATAATAATCAAAGTCTACAATTATTGTCGAAGGTAGTAAATTACACGTATTAGGTTTTGTTTACCAGGCCAAGGTCCAATACGGAAACTTCGGGCAACAACTCTGTATAACTTCCGTAAGAAGTAATGGATATATGTTCGTAAGCTTTATCAGCCGTATAAATATTTGCACAATCTCGGAATACGCTAAAAACTCCGGTAGTACTCTGCTTAATATCGCGTTCGAGTACTTTGAACATAGTAACAAGTTTGCCAGTTCCTTCCAAAATATATAATCCACGGGAAAGTTGCTGTTTATTTTCTAAAATTTTCATAAAACTCTCTACCTCCGCTGAGAGCTTGTGTGAATACTGTAATTGCTTATGGTCCAATTGCTCAGTGAGAGCATCAATCCAGCCTGACATTGAGTCCTTGTATACGAAAATGCCGGTAAATTTTTCCAAATCACATTTGGTTCCAATACCGAAATCATTTAGTCCTCCTGGAATCTAAAGAATTTGTTTAGTGACATTAATGTTTTACTAATATGTACTGTTCTTATACATTGTGTGTTTAATATCTTAAACATATGTTAATCAATCAAGGTAAAGTATTTAACTGGTCTAATGTTTAACTTTAATAATTACTCAGTTACCTTCTGCGCAATTTTGTTGCTCCATGAAATAGCCGCAACAAGCCCTGCAATGCTTGCATCAACATTAGAATTCTTTATCAATTTCTCAGTATTCGTCAAAACTTGTACGTGGTACTCAGTTTTTAGTGAATTGATATCCGTAGTATTGTTTACAATTTCATTTGCAGCTTTCTGAAATTAAAAAGCACAGTTAATTTTTCCAATTGTTTGTAATGGTATTAGTTTATGTAATGTACTTGACATGACGATACTTCCAAGGGGTTGTGGTTGGTTATTTCGAGGTTTGCGGGCACAACTTTACTCCGCAATGCTAACACTTGGTCTGCTGTGATGCTGCTGACTATGAGAGTAAGGTACGACTTGGTTTCCTCACAGTAGAAAACTGTCTGTAGAACGTGAACTTTGGGTTTTTCAGCGCTTGCGATGCTGGAAATGCCCAGGCTTGGCGCCAAAGACTTGACCAGTCTATCTATCCGGGACTTGGTTCGTATCGACGCCGGGGACGTGGCCTGTTTTTTTACCCTGCGCTTGACCGGGCTTGTCTCGCTGGACTTGTCTACGCTTGTCTCGCTGAACTTGTCCACGCTTGTCGCGCCGGACTTGTCTACACTTATATCGCTCGACGTGTCCACAGCTTTCTCCATGGGTTTGGCTGGGTTTGCAACCTTTAAACAAACAAAAATATACATCACAACTATAAAGCACCTCGGTAGCACTTGAGTATTAAGCAGATTTGTTCCAACAATTTCCTTACTTGGCATACGTCAAGAATTGATATTTTATCGGTAAGTTGTGTAATATCAAGGATTTCATTCCCTGTAGTTGAACCCGTTACGCAAAGGTTTGCCTCATCGAGAGTTTCAGGAGATAAAAAGGCCTCAAGAACCATACGCAATGCAACGGCTTTTAAATCAGTGGTGCTGAGTCGGGCTGCCTCATTTTCTACTTCATAGTACGGCACATTTGCAAATGTGATTGCATATTCTACCCCCTTCACTGCAAAGCCTGATGCACTTTCTTTTCCAAACTGAAGTTTAGCTTGCTTAAGGACGCTTTCATAGCTATGAAACTTTTTACAAAACAACTTATTAAGGACCCTTTATGAAATGATTTGTGTTTTTGGGAAATAACCCCATTCTAAACAAGTTTACATCAAATGGCACCTTAAACACTAAATCTTCACGACAGAATTGCGATGTCATATTGTGGATGTTGCAAAGTTAAAAAATTATGACGATATGCTAAGTTTTTAGTTATATTTTGGTTTTTTAAGTTACGTTAACTACCTTTCCCAAACTTTTGAAGGAAACCCTCTAGAACAAAAGCGAAGAAATTGGTTAAGTAAATTTTCAGCTAGTCATCGATTGGGAATACGCAACAGCGATGTGTAAGTTAAATATGAAACCCATACAAATTCTTGTGAGAGTACCTTTTTCACGCACTCACGCCAATTACTAGATTTCTGCAAATAATACATACTCATATACGAAGTTTGTATTCTTACGTTTTTCGGTGCGGTTAGGTTAGCATTTAATTGTGTTTTCAAAGACCTTAATGTGTTGCTGGTGTATTGACGATTGAAATGGAGGACAACGATCACGGTAGTAGTGTTATTCTGCACCAAAGCGAGCCCATTACCCTCCGACCATCGGATCTACAGGTAAATTTTATGATACAATTTCAAACAATTTAAACAAATTGTTTTGTGTGAATTGTATAAGATGGGAGAAAGCGTTTGCTTACACTATCAACATGAGTATTGGACAAGCTTTCAAAATTTAGTCCTCCTTCTATAACATCAATACATCCAAAGTGACTGGTATCCATTATTTGCTTCACTACACCAGGTACGTCCTTTCTATGCGAGGCTATGGATTCCCACCCAATCAAAATCTTGGAGTTTGCGCTCCTCGAAAGTTTGGCTGATGCAATTGCGTTTATGAATTGAATTGTCGGATCAACTGAGTTTGAGCTACTTGAGGGTGGCTGTTTTGCATTGTTGATAATGCAAAAACTAACTCTGCTAAAGACTCCCTCGCCGTAACCGATAAACGTGTTAAAATCCCCGTCAGTGTGTTTCACTAAATTATCGGCCAGTTGTTGGGCCTCCATATCGAGCTATTCAAAACGTTTTATACAAAATTTTGAAATTTTGTTACATAAATATATTGAAAATAAAAATGTGGAACACACACATTTAGACCTGTTAGTATATGACATTGGTTAGACATACCCATTGCTCAGTAGCATTTAATTGCGCTTGCTCATTGCAAATTCTTTTGAGCGTTGCATCAGGTATTTCCTTTTGCGGAGGACTCTTGTTGGGCTGGGAAGTGGTTTGAGGTGCTGAACTTGCTTGAGGTATTTTGGTAGAATTTTGTGCCAAGACAGTTGTGCTTTGAGTACTATCCTTACTAGTTTTCTTTTTAAATAATCCAAACCATCTTACATTTTCTTGCAGCTTCTCATCTTTGTTTTCTTGTTGCTTCTCGGTGGGTTTGATACTTGCTACCTCTTGTTTTGGGGGACTCACTGATGGTGTGCTACTTTTTTGTATTGGTACTGGAGCTGTTACAGGCGTTTGAACAAAAGTACCGCTTTGAATCTGTTTGAGAAGGGTTCTTGCTTGCATGGGATAGGAGGCGCAACCATCAGTTTTGATTCCAAGTACAACCATAAAGTAATTGTCGTTTTGAACAAATTCCATGTCTATCTGAAGTACGGGTTGTAGAATCTGTAATGCAGCAAGGATTGCTCAAAATTTGCAATTTCATCTCACAAGCTCTCATCATAACTAATATCATACTATGAATTTTTTTACATTTATTAGGCTCTATATACATTTATTATATGTAGTAGTCTAAAAATCATGAGCATAACACAACAACCATCCAACAGCACATACAGTGCAGTCGGTTGTTACTTTCTAAATTGTTGAGCCTATCTCAAAGCTTAGTCCAGAGTTCAAATAAATTTTCTCTTTACATAATATTAAAAGGTTTTAGAATTCAGATGTTACGAACAATAACATTCTTGAAGTTAACAGTTGACACCCGCAGTAGAACTATTTGTGACTAAAATTACGTGGCCAATTGGTGTAGACGTGTGCTTTAATGCACGAACGCCTCGAGTTCGAATCCGGTCGGTTTCGTACATTGTTATTTCTAACATTTTGTTTTCAAAAGTAGATGAAATTGCATTCACATTTTCTATTCACTGAATTGCGACTTCAAGTCAATTAGTTAGTTGTCTTTAAAAGTAAAAATTAACGTTTCGCGTTTTAAATGTAATTTGGGCTTCTTAGCTATTCAGAAATCAACAACAAAATTTAAATAGCTAATAAAAAATAATTAGTTAATTGGGATTCATAGTTAGAATAAATTAGTAAAATCAACTTTTGCAGGCCTTGAAAACTGCAAGAAGTAATTTAAGGTTCTCCCGTCTTTGGGCGGGTTCGTTAGCCAGTAATCAAATATGCCACAACACACAGATAGTACATTCTCATGTCCGATAGCAAAGCCATAGCGTTTTGGTTTGGCCTCTCTTGGCATAAGAGGCACCGTGGTCTCGTTAGGTTACTTAGCTTTTGCTTTGCTCTGGATCGAATCCCTGTCCACCCTTTTTCCCATTCACTTTCTAACACTCACCAAGTCCATAACTCCATTCATCCCAGTTTCTGTTACTATGGCGTTGTCACCTAGAGCCAACAGCACGTTGCTAGGGTCCTTCGAACTTCTGATGTTTTGCTGAGAAACTTCTCGCATCATGCTCACTATTTTTGCACTTCCCTCGTCCTTTCCTACGCGAATATAGCTCCAGTTCCAGTTCCCACTTACTCCGCTACCGGAACTCGTTGTCTCGTTCTGTAGAAGGAGTTTTCCAATACGCAGGTTTTGAATGCACGGTCGAGGTGAGTCTAGGCTCAAGTAGGTTGTAGTAAAGGCTCGAAATAAGTTGATTTTAAACAATATTTCGTGATAGAGAAAAGTTGTAAGGGGAGAATTTGATAGAAAGGCGATTGTCAGCGCTTCGTTCCCGTCGTAATGGTATGAAAAGCCTAGCGCATCCGAAGACTCACGAAGCAACTAGGAACACACAATGAGAATTTAACTGATTATTAAACGATTTCAAAAATTAAAAATTAATTTAATTAATTAAATTTAATTTAAGTTAGTTAATTAATTAAAAATTCAATTCAAAAATTCAATTCAAAAATGCAAGATTTTAGAAAAATTTATTTTGAAAACACGTGTATTACTATAACCTAAAACCCCAAAACCTTAGTTTGACCTAAAACTAAAACCCGATCAAAATAACCTGGCTTAACCTATCCTAGAAAATCACCTACTCTACATAAGCGTAACAAAAAAAATACACTTGGCTGAAGCCTAAATATTGAAAAGCGAAATAAAGTTTACAATTAGCTTAAAACCTAACATGAATTTAACAATAAACCGTACTAAGAAATAAAAGCAAAGCTACATAGTAAATTTTACCTTAAAACTCAGAAGAATTTTTTTTTTTGAAAATTTAGTTGGAAACAAATACAGTTTTGTTTCAGAATCATGTTTGGAATAAATCTAAAAAGCATCTTATATGCACAATTTTCCTAATAAGTACATTAATCAAAACCAAATATGTTTTACAGTTAATTGTAGATTTGTAGTACCTGGTTGTAAGTTGCCATGGTAAGATCTTTATTGGTGTGCAGTGCCGAGAATTCTGTCAGCATCGAAGGTCGTTTGAATTCTTTTTCTTTAGCAGGCGCTGGAGGTTCAAAGTTTGCAAATGCAGCGAGTTGCTTTTCAATTATTGTTAATTTGTTCTCCAAAACTGTTTCAAGATCGTCGGAACAAATTTTTGCAATTAATTGAGCTGCTAGCCCCTTTTCTTGTATTTTTGCAACTTTGAATTTCCAAACAGTGGCGGCAAAACTGTTCCCCGTTGTACCAAAGGTGGTTGTATCCAACGCTAGGTTGTCTATAATGCTTTTGTTGGTGACAATTTCAGCAGCAAAAAGGCTCAACTGTAATTTAGGTTAAAAGAATTTGGTTCAATTAATACAGGTACGGCCCCTGTACAATACAATAAGATAAGCATCTTATTTATTGTATACGTGTTTCATAATTTATGTATTTAGGCTTTTAGCACACAGAGGGTAATTTGAAATCAAAGCTCATAGGTCATGTGATCTGAAATATTAGTACGATAGCGATTGAAAAGTTATTGGGATGAGCTTATTCTGTTTTGTACTAAAATGCAAATGTTATACTGGGGGCGTACCAGGACCCAAAGACTAACATTGTGCAAGAATCGGCATGTTTGCCAACAAAACGGAACTAACGAAAACAAAACAAATTAATTACTTCTTTTGATTTCCCTTCATCTAATTCTGGGAACGAGTATTTAGCACGCAGATTTTTCACTATTGTCCTTGGTTTAGCGATTTTTTGGATTTCTGGCAAGGGCGTTACAAAGACAAGAACGAGGCGTGATTGGCAGAGAGCAAATCCAAACCACATTTCGCCTTTGTGCGTGCTTATTCTCGTTATATCCGCTTTGTTCAGACCGACTCGGCCAACGAGAAAACATTCGAGGCACCGTGGCCACCATAATGTTTCTTTTGAGGTTCCTTCTAAGTCCCCGCTTAACCATTGAGTAGTAGCAGCAATCAAAGATTCGGCATCTGAACCACTTGCTGCATTCCTGCCGCTACAAAAGAAAGTACCAACCTTGCCTCGGCCCACGCCGACGCCACTTTCGCCTTCTGAAATGCCCGTTTGCAGTATTTCTTTTGCTGTCTCACACCAATCTTGACTCTAGGATTTAAAAAAAGGAGAAATTGAAGCTTGAATTTGGGAAATAGGTTTATGGAAATGGTAATTTAATTGAAGTAAAAACCGTAAATTTGCTAGTTCAACATGTTTCTACAAGCCGTATTTTATAGCCTTAAAAATATGTAAGTATGGCCTGTGTGAAGTCAAACAAGCTAGTCCTAGGGTGAGAGAATTTTTTTCCCCTTTATGGGAGCTCATGTTTTAGAATTGGTTTGTTTGGCTATACAAGTAAGAGAAGCATTCATATGCTCCATGATTTTATTAAGAAAATCCGTTGAATTTTAAATGAATATTCATTGAATCTAGGCGGGAAATAATGGGGAGAAAAGGATATTTTTTTTGTGATATTGTTACGCATAGCGTGCAAAGTACTGTCAAAAAAGCAACTATAAAGTAGAATGAAATTCTGAATTTGCTGAGCGATAACTTACAAAGTGTAGTTTGGAGGGCGACGTGATAATGCTCCTAAGTCTACACGTAGCAGCACAGAAAGTATCGTCTACATCACGATTGAAGGCAAGGACAATGATACCCTTTCCGTTGGTTTTAACATTAGCTATTCCAATGGTTTTGGCGCTCAAAACCTAAGAAACAATTCCGGAATATTATTGCAATATAAATTGAACATCTAAAAATTAATTAACAAAGGCACACTTTAAGCAAACCTGTAATTGCCATCATCTTCACAACCATCTTTACAATATGAGTTTAAAAACTTTAAAATGGGTTTCTGCTGCAGTGATTTACGCGTTATACTAACAAGAATGTAGCAAATTTGGGTTTTTGATGTGAACATCGCAACAAGAAATACATATAAATCCGACAAAATATTTTCATTTGCAAAGATTCATTTTCTCAACTTGAGTGAGTGTAGATCGAGCCAAACTAAACCGTCTTTGGACAGTAAGGGGGACATTTATTGAGGGTAATTAATTAATTGTCGGCCAGTTCTAACTACAAAAAAAATAATTTAAAAGGAGCAGTGCTGCATAGCACTGATTTGCACACTTTGTTTTCATCTTTCAAGATTTAGCAATTTTGCAAATATATGCTATTTTGGAATACTTGCTTAAGGAGCTAGGCTGGAACACAACTAACTTTTCAAATCAATTGATTTTTGAAGCGCAATTGAAATTTTAAAGTGCAATTGCTACGCTCTCACACCTCTACGGCGGACAGAATGAGCGGCAACATAAAGTAGTATTCGCATCGCTTCCGCTTCTTAAATGGTAATTAAAATTACGGATTGTCATTATCACATCAGCTTATGTACTAGAACGTTGTCGGTTCCATGTCAGTACCGAGAAAACAAATACCGAGAATACAAAACAAGAAAACAATATTTTTTTTGGTTTTTATCGTTTTTGGTTCTCGGTTATTGCATTCTAAGTTTTTGTTTTCTCGGTATTGACCTGCTACCTCTCCTGCTACCGCTCTATGACCAGTAGTATTTCAGGGTTATTTTTTTTTTGTATTGCATAATTCTATAATACTTCAATCAAATTTTTGTACCTTGTAAAGTGTATCAACTGAGAAAGTGAAGGGTGAATCGCTTCCAGTTATTCTTTTCTTAATCACACCTAGACCTGTGTCACTGCAAATTTTTTCATGATGATCTAACCAGAGCTTGTCAAGTGATGTTATTGCACTTTTCATTAGTGGGTCGAAATAACCGGCAAGCTGCACGTCAATATATGTCGTAACAATCGGCAACAGTTGTTTACCAGCAGGTTTAAAAAGGCTTTTTGATTTATCTTCATTAGGCAACAAACGGTTGCGCCCAACTTCACTAGCAATTGCATCCAGCACCTGCAAGGAAATTTCAACTCATTGCACAAACTGTGGTTTCTTGTTACAAGTGTTATAGTATTTGTAAGTTAAAACGCAAGGAAGTCCGTTTAATTTACAAAGCTCTCCCAGTCCCAATATACAGCGAATATTTTTTGATTAAAAACGAGGCAAAACTATACTTCAAATGTGTGACCAAATTACGCACCAAATGAAAACGAACGTAACGAATTAACTACTTCTTTTAGGTCGTTGAGCTCACGAATCGTGCATGAAATTTTTTTTAATAAATGTAAAAAAAAAGTTTGAACTTGAGGGTCACCGTGTACTGTTGCGTAAATAATATAGTGAAGACCCCCTGATTACCAATATTTGAATTAACCGTTTTCCCGCAAACATGCTAAACAATGCCAACTTTGCCAAAATTATATAGCTAACTCGCGGACATAGAGACAAAAATCTTTACCATAAAGTAGCTTATTCGCTACTTTATGGTACTTTACTTTGTGTTTTGTTTTTCCTAAATGTTTATGGTTGTTTTAAATAATGTGTCATTACCGATGACGTTTTTTGTATTGGAGTTTCCAATCGATACTTGCGAAAGGCGTTAATGTGGGCGAGAGCCTTGTCTTGCGAAGATTTGCCTTCTTTGAACTTTACGTAGAGTACAATTGTTGCTATGTTATTTTCGCCATTAACAGAGGCATGGACAATTGCTTCTGTATTAGGTGAAACCATCTAGTTTAGACATAAAACTAAGGATTATTTTCAGAGTTCTCGTTCAAGACATTTAAATTTGTTTTTCAATTTTGAGTACTAAAATAGTTCATTTCTGACCTCGGCCAAATCCAAAAACGAAGTTGGGGCCAGCCATTGAAATGAAATTTGTTTTCCTATTTCGTTACAATTCATTTTTTTGACTTCCTTGCCATCTTGTATAAGAATTTCGTTTTCAAAATTTTGGCCGTTTACAATCCTCAGCAAGCTTTCAAGTGGGTTGTCTACTGCGGCTGACTGCACAATGTAGCTAAAGTATATTTTCTCCGAACGATCATCAGTCCAAAAACGTCCAAACCCATTTTTTTTCATACTTGTGTCAGGTTCCGAAAGCTTTTGAGCTAGTGCACGTGCCTGAAATGGTTACGGATGCATTACTGCTTTATATATTACTAGGAAAATGACCCGTCTTAAGACGGGAATATACTTCCGGTATCCTTTCTAAGTATTTCCGAATGCAAGTTTAATTAAAAACTCACTCATCTTAGAAACTTGAAGGGGTGTGCACTCGCGCCGGGTGACGGTTTTGCTAGTCCATTTTTTTTGAAAAGTTAATTTTGTAATTTATAATTCCAATTAGCCAAATTGGGAATCTATTCAAACCTTTTAGGAGCCAATGAATACTCATCATCATATGCAAACACAATTTTAAAACCTTAAATGTTGTTAACTTTTTATCCCAGTTATCTAATCAAAAATTGTTTTAGGATATTTGGATAACTTCAGCGTACTTAATAATCCCAGACTACATGTCAAACTCCATTTCTATAAGTTAATTGTTCTTAACTTAAAATCACAATAACTTATTAGGAATTATTTTTATGCTACTTGGCTAAGCTATAATTAATTAAATATAACTCAATTTTTTTTGAATTTTTAATCACAATTAAATTACATATTATCAAGTTAACATACAATAAGTGCGTCAGAACCCTTAAAACCATTTATACTTGAGCCTTCATTTTTAGGAAAAATTTAGGATTTAGCTAAATTAAATCAAGTTTGCATTTATTTCATTATTAATTACAATCAACTAATTCAAATCAACTAATTCAGATCACAATTAGCCACTTACAAATTAATATCACTAAAAATTGAAAATTGTAAGAAAAAAATATTTAAAAAAAAAGAAACATAATGCAGTTGACAGGATTCGAACCCGTGCTGCTCGGATTTTGTTTTAAGATCATGAGCCACAGAGGTTAAGTTTGAAAATCACAAAAAAAATTTGTGACATAGAAATCTGAACCTGGCCACGGATGTCTCACGAAGTGCCTTTTATTATAATATTAATAATTTAAAATATTTTTAAAGACCATCTAAACATCTTGAAGTAGGAGTACGCCATAGGTCTAGGCAATTGTTATAATACTGAAAAACATAAAAACAAATTTCGAATGAAAGTGATGTCACATCATATCGTCAAATACTCAAGCATTAGCAATGTCTTTATAGTTTCGTTAAGGGGAAAATTAAGTGGCAAACCCCACCACACGACACGTAGGAATTTTTTTCTGCAACCCAGAACTCAGAAAAATGTTTTCCCCCTATGCTAGAGCGCCACCATCAAATCCTATGCCACCAGCCTTCGGTAGACCCCTGTGGGCTGTGGTGGGTGCTGAAGGTAAAAATCCACCACCACCAACAGATCAATCTCAATTCTAACGCCTATTTTTCTCACTGCAATGATATGTACATCTCCTTCATAAATACTGTTACGCATGTTGACAACTTCTAGTATTAGGTGACTTTGTAGCAACGCTGCACGTGAGTGGTAGTGTACTATTGTGTAGGTAGCTAGTGCGTTTACTCTTGTTTAGTTCTTGCATGTCACTTTCTCTATAACATTTGTGACTGGAAATAGCGGTGTATAGGCTTACCATGTCCTTTAGTGCCTTTTTTGTTTCAAGCAGGCGTAGCTTTGGCGCGCCAAATTCAATCCTTCGTTGGTTAATGTCACTGAACACTGATGCACTTATCACAATAGTGGTGTTGAGTAGCAAGGCTAATGTTACAATGAACCGCATTGTTGTGACTTTAATGCAAATAGTACGGCGCTACTGTCTCCAGTTCCTGGAAAAACAAAAGCGCAACGCAAACTAGCACAATGGCAACTGAATCTATCCCAATTTCTCTCCCTAACGACCACGCAGCTCGTTGTGGGAGGCATTCTCCCGTGTTTGACGTAGGATACTACGCTTCTTACGTGTCAAACCCTTTAGCAGGTATTCGGGTGGTAGAAAAATTGTGGAACATTTTGACACAAGGTAGCAGCTAAAGTAAGTTGCAAATGGTTTGCTGCTAAAAAATTTTATAGAAGAAATTTTTTGAATACTAAATGAGTGGGTAAAACCTGAATTAATTGACCACATTGTCATTTTAATTGACGCGGCCAATATTTGAAACAATAATTATATGATTTAACACAAAACCTCATTTTATTACCTATTATCTGTGGAATAGTAATTGTAAATCACGGCCGCTAGAGATGCCCTTATGCTTGAAATTGCTTGACAAATTGTTTACTTCAATTTACAGATGGCTCTTGTGTAGTTTTCCATGAAGTGAAAGCGGTTTCTCTTGCTAACTGCTAATTAAAAAATACAATCAAACCTTCGTTCTTATCATTTAGTTTTTTTGATGTTGAGGATGATTGTATTAATTGACAATTGGCAATGTTTTGCTCAACGATGACTAAAAGACCCATTAAGTTACATGTTGGAGTACAATTTTTTTATGACTTAAATAACTAATGTATAATTGTTTAGTGTGAGTATACTTAAATGAATATTTAGATTATTTATAATTTGAAATACCTTAAAATTGAAATGGCACATCCGTTTCAACCATTATTATTTATCATTAAGTTAAAAGTTGTTTCCCTTCATAAATTATTCGAGTAATTATAAATTGAATTATACATAATAATATGTAATGTTCTGCAGTGTAATGTTGAGTGCGGGGTGCAATCAATGCTGTTAGTGGGATGTTTGGCGTCACACGTATAAATTTAATTTGATTGAACCACACGTAGTAATGTACGTGGATCTAAGTCGCTTGCTGTGCAATGCTCTTCAACATAGGTTATGCGCAAAAGTAACCCAAAAAACTTAATAATCTCTACACAATAAAAACCTCTATAATAAGAATCTGGCTAAGAAATTACAAGGGGTCAAAGTGCAACAATTTTATTTTATTTTGAAACTTAGGTTTTAAACGTTAGGTTTTGGTTTTAAAGAGTGGCTGTAAGTGAATACGTAAGGAACAATCATTAAAGTGTCACGGAAATTAGCGGAAACTGCATTGTTTGGCTCGTTTCAGTTAATGGGTTTTGAATTCCGAGCCCGTATAACTTTTGAACCAGGGGTATTTTTATATTTTTAAGAGACTTTCAATTTTAGAGGTTTTTATTGTGTAGAAATTATTAACGTGTAGAGATTTTGTTTTTAGAGGTTTTTGAAGTGTAGAGATTTTTTTTAGAGGTTAGGTTTGGTTTGGGTTAGGTTTACATGCAGATGCATGCATGCATGCATGGTTTACATGCTCACAACCTGTATAAGCCACTCACTTGATTCCTGGAGCGTTTCTAATACCGTGGAAACCAGCAAAAAAACCAACCTTATGCTACAAATAAGGAGCAAAATTATAAATTTGTGTATGCCAACCGTTGAATATGGGCACGGTGCTTAATAGTTATGTTTAGGTTACACTTAATGCATACATTTTGTGCTCACTTATTTAAAAAAAATTATTTTTTTATTTCTTAGGTACACTCCTAAAGTTTTATTTAAATTACCGTAACTCTACTCACAAAGTTTGAAGGCTAAGTTTCGTAAACGGAAAGTTTGAAACATTTGCTTGGTGTTGCCTTAACTTGATCTTCTTTGAAATGGATATGCACACATTATCTCAGTGTTAATTTTATTGGTGCACTTTTGTTGCACCATAAAAAAGTATTTTATGAGACATCTTAGATTGGAATCTGAAGATTGCTGAGTTAACAGTTTCTGCTCTTTTACGCTCTTTGGTGCTTATGAGCTCAGAGTATACATTTCATGATTCGTACTAGATCACTGAAGTCTGCGAAAACTTCTCTTATAGGGATCGGCAGTCAGTTGATGATTCAATTCTGAATTGGATCACATTTAGTTTTGAAACGTCTTTTTAGTAATTTGCAAAAATTCTACAAATCCCTAAAAAAAAATTGCGTTTTCATATTATAAATTTGAGCCCACGGCCTGTAGTCCAGGGGGTTAGGACACTTGTCCTAGCTTGGGTGTTCGGGGTTCGATTCCCCGCAAGAGC
>JAQFYP010001163.1:0-16884 GCA_034694865.1 Bilobella braunerae | reverse complement strand
ATCTTTTGGAACTGAGCCCACCAGCCAAGCCACTCCTTCAAGTCTCCACCGAACTTCTTCAGCTCGATCTTGGGATACTTGATAGTTTTGCGTCGAGTAGAGATGGAGCTGCGGACACTTGCACTACCAATCGGGCTTCTTAAATCCTGAAAACTAGACTGAGGGGATAGTACGGCACCGATTTTCACTTTAATTTCACTGACTTTGAGTGAATAATCTTGAGCTGCGTCCACTTCAGCATCTAACATTTCTTCCGTAATCTTCTCATCATCCATCATTGCATCCTTAATAGCTTCATCTAGCTCATTTAACTTGCTAAAATGCTTCTCCAAGACTGGCAACGATGCTTCAAGACAAAGCCGATTCACTTCGACATTCTTCAGTTCGAGATCCAAAGCTGTAACCAACTTTGTGATCGCATTTCGAATGATTCGCCTTTCTTTCTTCTGTTTCTCCAAAGCCATATTCGAAATCTTAAAAAAAAACTGACAACTTCTTGCCGGTTGGTTCACTTCAACCACCGTTCTAATGTACCGAGAGACTGAGCCGTAATCCAACCGACTTCTCAACTGATCGATTGTTTATGCTCAAATCCCCGCTAATTGCACTTTCAGAGCCGATTACTTCCGACTACTGAAGTTCACTTCAGTCACTTTGTCACTGAGCCGAGTACTGTCGACTACCGGTCCCTACTCCGCTTCACAGGAGCGAGTGAGAGCCGATTACTGCCGACTACTCCTCAATTGAATGGTTCAGAGCCTTTAGCCAGCGTTACCCACCCTCCAGAGCCGATTACTGTCGACTACCTGGACTGTAACGACGCTTTTGCCCTTTATCTTCCAATATTCTGTTCTGTTGTCGAGTCACAGAGCCGAGTGCTTCCGACTGCTGACGACCTTCTTGAGGTTAAGCCGATTACTTCCGACTATGGCCCGCTTCCAGCGATGACGCGTCTTCTGTGACTTTCAATATGAGTCGAAGTCAAACGATGCCAAAACCGCGTTCAGATGACCAAAAAGTCAATACAAGGAAGCCAATTAATTATCTATCTCCTTAAAAGATAATTAGAACGATGTCACCTGATCCTGAGCGTGACCTTTGACATAAACAATGCCTCGTTCTTCGCTAATTAGCTCCTTCTCGTCCGTTTGTGCCTTTGCAGGTTAATCAACAAGCCAATGGGTCGCCACTATTTTAAAAGGCCAAGTAACCTTTGACCTTTTTACCGTAGAGTTAAAGCCCTTCAAGGCGCTTCTCACTCTACCAATTCATAAGACACAAAATCGGACTTAATTGGCCACTACAGTGACCTATTTAGCCCTAAACCACCTTTTGAACACTCAGGTTACTTCAATTAATCTTTTATTAAACCAATTACTTCAATTAATCACCAATTACACCAATTATTAATTAAGAAACGATGAGAAATCAAGATGGCAGGCTCCTCTCTTGTCAAGCGACGTGGTTCGACTGCTTCTTTTTGCTCAAACAAAAAATACAATTAAAAAATAAGAAGCTGAGAATATTTCCCGCCTTTTTCAAACAAAAACTCAAATTGAGACATTTTTACCTTTTAAACTTAAACTTAATTTCAACTATCTTAAACATTTTAAACCATTGCACGTATTTTAACATGTAGTGTGAGGATTTGCCTTTAACAAACTGGAGCAAGTTAACATGTTTTGGGCGGTCCAACGTAGTGCTTCGAAGCGTAATTATATTATTTCCAATCATTTTGTAAAGATTGATAGAAATATTTGGATTGTTGACTTCAAATGTATCAAAATCAGCGACAGATACACCTTTTCCAGAGTTTCTTGTAATTGAGGAAAAGTTTAAAACATTTTCCTCTAGATATTTCTTGTATGATTTTTCATTTGCGAGTGTCACTGACGTGAATCGCGCCAAGTTCTTTGGACGTGGAAGGCTTGCTGCACGTTTTTTGTCGATAGCTGCCGCTATTATGTCATTTCCAAATATTGAACATAATATTGAAGTTTCAAAACAGTTTTCTGTTTTAATATTGATTATGCCTCTTCTGCGCTTCAGCTCTCGAGGAAGCGGTATATATCCATGTCCATTCACAGGACGGTAAATACCAACGTGTATCTGTACTTGATTAATTGATTTAACAGTCCACGATGACCCTAGAAATTCAAACACTATTTTCGCATGCCAGGGCTGTGTTTCTAAAATTTTTAAATTACCTCTGTCCAAGAAAGCATTTAGTGATTCGATCATATAAGAAACAAACTGTACAATGCTCCTGTCAATAAAATTTGGATGAGTAATCGCAGTAAAACCAGATGAAATTGGAACGTCCTCTAGTGGTATATTAAAACGGATTTCCTCGAGATAGCACAAAATTTTGAATGCTGTACGGATTCCATCAAAATGTTCCACCAACTCAGACAGTAATTTATATAGTGGCTTGTACAACGTATTAAACAAGTTGGCAACCATGCATTCGTCTCCTGTATGATCAAAAACGTACACAAGCATTGACCCTTTTGCTGAAACCTCGGTTAAGCAAAACATCCATACTACATGCACCTCCATCTTGAACAATAAAATAAAAAGGCATTACACATCTCACGTGCAAATACTACATGCACACCCATTTTGAACCATAAAATAAAAAGTGTACTTGTCACATACAAATATTACATGCACGGCCATTTTGAACAGTAAAAATAAAAATGGTATTATTCACTCACTTATAAGCTAACTCTTAGCGATTAACGCCGGGAAGAATAATATGATGTTGCATGTAGCATAAACGTAGCTTGTTCTCCTTTTGTTTTAGTCACACATCGCTTCTTTAGTCCAACCCTTGTAGGCCAAGTGGTTAGAGCCTTGAGCTCTAGCCATGGACGGACACGGGTTCGAGTCCCGGGGTCGCCAATATGGAAGTGGTTTTTTTCCAAACGGTTTCAAAGTGGGTAACACAGAAAGAGTGGTGGTGTGGTAGTGGTGAGTGGAAGCCTCGACAGTTGCGGTCGTGGAGGGTGGGCTTGGGCCGGTAAGCAAAAAAAGGGTTCAGCTTCTGCCTAAGCAGAGTCTCCTCGGTGGTCAACCCAACGTTCTCTGTTGAGCAGGAAGCCTTTAGCCTCAATCCTCGGAACTTCCAAGTCAACTCACAGGCTGATACCATCCTCCCCCACACTTAGCACAAGCGCAAGCATGTTGACCAGGCCATAGGCAAATGTCAAATAGCAAGGAAAAAGTCGCTTCTTCAAATTCTAAGTTGTATAATATTAACTAACCATGGACAGCTTCCTGATACAGACTTTCCCGACGCGAAGTATGCCCTACACCATAAGTATACCTTATGTTGTAATCCTAAAATACTAGACAGTTTAGAAACTAGCCTTGAGAAAGCCAGAATTCTAAAACAAACAAAGCAATTCTTGGCTGTTGACCATGATATTGTTAGCTGAGAGTGAACGAAGGCAATGGAAAGTGCAAGGATGAAGATGCTGCAAAACCTCCCTATGGCCATTTTGTTATCTAAAGTACTCATTCAACAGTATTCAGTATTCAAAACAAGAATGCTTGCGTTTAATTGTAATTAAAAAATTACTTTACGGTAGAAATGGTTAAACTGTAGGTATAATATTGAAGGTCCCCAATAATAATTCAAACTGTATGTCCTACTAGCAAGAGTAAAAATTTCCTCACCCTCCTTTTCTAGGAGGCTCGAAGTGAAGACGTAGTGTACACGTACACGTCTTTGACAAGTGCTTCACGTCCTCATACTCCATTAAATGAAATCTTAGGAGGAACTCTGGTGCCATTTGCAGAAAAAAAAACCACCAACATTTTTTCATGGAAGTAGGCAAGTAGGCCTTTCGTGACTTAATTTGCTACAACGTTGTATGTAGCGATGTTAAGATTGGCGTTACCTTTTTTTGAATTTTGTAGCAAAATTTGACACTTTTTAATTATAAAAAGGCAGTCTTCTCAGGGTGGGTGAAGTAACTACATCGTGGTCATTAAACCTTCAATTAACTAAACAACTTATGAAACTTTACAGCTAGAAAAGTTAGGTTTCAAAAGTAAAAGGAAAAGTGTGTTGGTCGCGTTGGAGTAAACTACTCTCAATCACTACTTCCTTTATGTTAGGCACGCTAACTAGAAGTAAAAAGTAAGATTGTATTTTGACACATATTTTCAAATTGTAGAAAGTATAAGAAGTAGAAAAGTAGAACTTTCACTAGTAGCAAGTAGTTGATGTAGAAAAATACAAATATTTAGACTCAAAATTGAATTTCCGAGTTGAATTACTAACTCAATAAAGTAAACAAATTGAAATTAACAAATACAGTTTGAAATATATTGCTAATTTTTTGGTTATTCAGTTCAACTCAAGATTGGTAAAACGCTTTTGGTTGGTAGTCCAATGATAAACAAAAACACAATACAATTTTGGTTTAGTAACGTACATGCTTGTAAAATAAACTAGAGTAGTACCACTTTAAAAAATAAGAAGCTTTTAGCCTCTGGCATGGTTGCAGCGAGTAGCATAAGTCCGTTCTTAAATCAAATCAAAAGAAGTGCGATACATAAGTTGTCGTACACTATTAGATTGCTATTTTTAAGACAATTGATTAGCAAAGACCATACTTAAAAGAGAGATCAATTTAAAGTTAATTATAGTCCACGTATAATTACCTAGTCCACGTACTAGGTTATCAAAATTGTTTCCTAAAGAATATTTTTTTTACAAAATAGTATTGTTTTTGAAGAAATGGCGTAGAGTGTACCAAGTTTGTTGAAACAGGTACACTAGCCTTAGCAGCATATCATGACTCCCTTACATTATACTTGATCATCACTTCTTTTTTTTCTAAAGTATGCTTTTCAAACTCGATTATGCCAAAATGTAAACGTTTATTGACATGTTGTAGGATGACACACAAATATGATGAAATGTTTATTTTTTCTGAAAGCAAAAATGCGGGAGTCCTCAATTGAAATTTTACCCAAATTATGATGAGGTGATTTTATTTTAGAAAAGACTTCCTAAGACGCAATTGAAAGAAAAGCTTAATAATCATGTAGAATAGTTGGATAAGCAAATTCAAATAAAATGTTTGAATGTTTGCAAGCCAAAAAAAGATAACATGAGAAGAAGCAACATATTAAATAGCGTGAACAAAAAGCACTTTACTACCTGATTAAAAGAATTGGAAATTAAAAAGTCAAAAAATGAGATGGGATTTAGGTATATAGTTTTTTAAATGTTTTTATTTTTACTTAAATTTATTCTTATATTTTACTTCTATTTTCTTTGAAAATTACTATTGTTTGCTTCATCAAATTGTGTCTTTTTTAATGTATTATTATTTCACGCCTAAAGCACAAAACCCAATTTTGTTTTGTTTAATTTAATTAACAGACAATGAGACAAGACAAAACGACAATTTTTGCACGTCTATTATTTTGAAGTAAAATGGCACGATTATGCTCGACTGTAATGTAAAGTGGGCGATATTGAGTTACAAAAAATACAAAAGAGCTTTGGCAGGGAGTCTTTTGTTTAACATTTTGCCAAAACAGTTAAGTTTAACGAGCATCAAACCCACCACTTAATTAACAGATATAAATATGACAGCATGCAGAGTCAAATTTAGTATTACGAAAAACATTTTTTTTTTTTTTTTCGAAATTTGGTTTTGAGATAGATAACGTTATGAAAGGGTTCATTTCTATTACACTGTTTACTTTTCTAGTGTACATGTTGGTGAGTTTGAACAAATTAGTTTAAGTGTTGTAAAACACAACAGCAAATCATTGAATAATTTAACTACAATTTGATAACAAAATTTGTGGAATAATTACAACAGCGTTATGCATGAAAATTTCAATTTTGATCTTGTGCCTTTGAACTTTTATAGCTTACCATTTTCTGAATTGTAATACAATTGAGTAATGCTGAAATAATTTTTTTTGAAGCTAATGTTCTGACCCAAAATTTTTTAAAATTCTAAAGTTTGTAATTAACCAAGCGGTAATACGCATGGAATAGCGTTATTTTTATTATAGTATTTGTTGAGACTATGCCAAATTTTCTAATTGTGCTGCGAAAATTTGTTTATAAAGTTTGTTTATGTAAAAAGAAAGTTTAATATAAAACTATAATTAAAATACGTAAATATATTTAAAATTTGTATGTGGTTTGTTCCTAATGTGCAACTTGTTCTCAAAGAATAAGCGTGAAGTAAATGCGGCTCCTGAATCTACATGTAAAGAATTTGTTTCAATGTTAACGAAGAAACAATTCAGTGAGGTTAGTGAATGCGTGAAAGAACTCAAATTAAAAAATCCGAGGGAGAAATCTGCCAAAATAAGTTGTAAGTGTATCTTTTAAGTGAGAGAAAAAATTTCAAATATTTTTTGGTTCAAGCGGGGTCATTTGTTAGCTTCCAAAGTTTTACTAAAACGGTTTCATACCCTCCCATTTTTTTTCTTTAGATGAAAAAATTATTACCATTAGAGTCCTGTAAGGTTACAAATGAGCCCACCATAGCGTAACAAAGTACTCTTCTTCTTTAAAAAAAATCTGTTCAATTTTATGTTTCTTCTAAAGGCATAGTAAAGTGCGTGCTCAAGAAGATAGGCCTGCTGGATGCAAATGGCCAATTCGTAGGAGAAGACAAATACGTTGTGTTCATCGAAGCCTACATTCCAAGTAACTTGGTTGACAAGATTGTTCCTAAGATCCTGCACTGTAAAGATGTAGCAGGTAGGTTTCAAATTTGAAATTAAAAAAAAAATCTAAATTTTAATGTTTTAGGAGAGTTAGACGACACAGATGAGAACTGCAGAAGCTTAGATCCAATTATAAAATGTATGTTGGAGCTTAGCGTGTCCGTAAGTTCACAATTTTGTATTTCGCGATGTTAACTTTAAATTTTGTTTGAAGTAACATTGCTGCTTTTGTTACAGTTGTGTAAGTCAATTGAGTGACAAAAGATGCGCAGTTAGGCGTTCGAAACTAGGTGCCGACTTAAGGAGAGCGCAAAATCAACTGTTAAACCTAATACAAATTTTCAGCATTTCTTATTGAGCAATGTCATAACTACTCAGAAAATATAAAATGCCACTTCGTTTATACTTTTTTGTCTCATGTAATAACGTCACTTCAATAATGACACCTGACACAAAAGACAAGCTAAAGGAAATTTACAAGTGTCACATGTATTTTAAAATTTCCTTACTTTTCTAAATAAAATAATAATTAAGCCTTCAACTTGATAAACACATAAATACAAATAATAATTACAATTAAACATAAACATATAATTAAATGCTAACTTAGTCAATACATCCCAATAATCAATATATTTTTTACTTAAATTTCTAAAACAATTTGAAGAATACAAATTTATACTTTAAAATCGTTCGTCTGTCTGTCTGTCCCTCCGTGTGTCAGACATAGATGCCTAAAAAAACCGCTGAAGTTACAAGCGCCATATTTTACACATATTTGGGGTATGCATCTGCGGTGGTTCAGGGCAAAACTCTTAGGGAAAAAAATAGTTTCGGTTTTGCCAGGGTCAAAGGTCAAATGTAAAACCCCTAAATTTAAAGTTTTTTATTCAATCCTACAAAGACCGCTGAGGCTGGAAGTGTCATATTTTGTAAATTATTGCGGTTAGTAGGTGAGGTAATATAGGGGTAAAAATTGAGTAGAATTTACTTCCGGTTGTTTAGGGTCAAAGTTCAAATTTCAAAATACCCTAAATTCAAAGGTCAAGGTTAAAATAACATCCTATGACAACATGAAAGTTGACCTTTACAAAAGACGTTCCTCAAGTAGAGGGAAACAATATTTGTATAGGACACTTTTCTCTGTGGCACCTCAATGACCCCCAAAATGGTCTCTTCACCCCAAAATGACCTTTCAAGGCAAAATTCTACTTTTGCATGAAACGAAAAGTTATGATGGTTTTAATGACCCCAGAGCCTCCCTTAACCCGGAAATGAAGCCTTGACCTCACAATTTCAAGGTCAAACTCTATTTTTGCATGAAACAAGAAGTTATGCAAGTCCTGATGAACCTAGAGCCCCTTTTCACCCGGAAATGTCCTTTGAGGTTTGAAAACCCGGACTTCTGTTATCTAGTCAAATGATTTTTATCTTTTTCAAATTCTAACTTTCCTACTTCCGCTACTGGTTGACGGATTTATCACGGTTTAATTTCCTTGACTTTGTCACAAGCATTTTTATAGTCTTTTAAGTTAGTTTCGTTGAAGTACACAAGAAACAGGCCCTCAATCTTTTCATCGAGTTCGGGTACCACGACGCAAAAGTCATTGTCATCCAACCAACCTAAACCATGCCGGTTTAGTAAAAATAAAAAATTTCCATAAATCTTGATATGTTTTGGCGAAAGCGCTTAGCATTACATATTTGTCCTTGTTGTCGACTGACGTAATTGGTTCGTAATAGTCCACGTAAACCTGGCAGAAGACCTTTATGGCAGCCTGGATACATTCCGCATTGAGTCCTGCATCCACTCTTGAGCCTAAATGGAGAACACATGTACACGGAATGTTAGATTCACTAACGATTGTAAGTTGATGAAACTAGTGGCTTCATTTCTAGCAAAACTCGATGACACTAATAAAGAGGTTGTCAGAGAAAAAACTGAACTAGGCAATAATGAGTAGTGGAAAAAAGGGGGACCCGGGATTCGATCTCGTCAAAGCTAAAGGTAAGGTTGCTCGTGTTACCACAAAACCACGGTGCCTCTTATACCTAAAGAGGCCAAACCAAGACGCTAATGCTTTGCAATCCCACAAGACCGCCCGCCTCAACTTCTGGCCTCCAGAAGGGAAAACCAAACCATAACGCTTCACGCTATCTGGCCTGAATTTAACCTAGGGAATAGGGATGCTAGCTCTAGCCATAGGGCAACACAACAACAACATAGCCTACACCGGCCAGCTGACGCTCAACCGCTATGGTCAGAGCCACTCGCTTCTGCAGAGGGGGATCAAGCGCTCCTCCACCACATAATGGGTAGTAGGAAAATGGGAAAAAAGGGGGACCCGGGATTTGATCTCGGCAAAGCAAAAGGTAAGGTTGCTCGTGTTACCACGAGACCACGGTGCGTCTTATACCTAAAGAGGCCAAACCAAGACGCTAATGCTTTGCAATCCCACAGCAATTATAACTACGTTTAATTACTCACCTCAGTTATTTCATAGGTTAGAATTATAGTTACTCTACTGCTTAGCAAATTTTCGTGAAGAACTAGCATGAGCTAACTTCTACACTGGAATATATTAAATTGAGTAATAAACAATGCAACGACAGTAAAAATAATGTCATAACTTTATAGTGGACAACATTACAATTTTTCAAAACAAGCAGAAATTTTTGTAATAACTTAAGCTAATTATAATTATTAGTAGTATATATTATTAGTAACTGTTAATTATATGTCATTATCGAAAATCATGTTCGCGTTTACATTGAAAACAGTAATTATCTAGCTGCAATAATTTCTTTTAAAAGTATTTTTTAGTTTTCTTTAAGAGCAAAAGAAGAGCAATGTCTTTTAATGTGACTAGATGTATAGTAGTTTGAAAGCATAGTTTTCCTTCTAAAACTCAAATTTAGAGGCGTGCGTAATCACGACGATATTTTTTAAAGTTCAATACTGTTGTTTATCTAGATTTTCAAATTTCAAATTTTTAGAAAAAGAAACAACAACAATTTAGTTCAACAAAACATACTTCTATCGTTCGTATTGAAAGAATAGGCTCGTATGCTCCTTGTAAACTCCTCCGTCTACCCAGATCTACATTTTTGTAGATGTTTTACAATATAGTAAAAAAAAAAATGTAATCCGTAGCCATTTTACTCACTAACATGTAAACCCTAAAATATTTAAGAGATTCATAATAAGCTAATAGAGATATTGAACTCTTTTCTTTACGTTAAAAGAACATCCATTTCTAAACTAAAATAGGCTACAACGACATAAAATAAACTAATCGGTAAAAATCGAAATTTATACAAACAATTTTTGGTGAGATAGGGAAACTTTGCAAAACCAAAGATATAACTCTAAAATAAATGTTAAAAAAATCCTAAGGACGAGGGGTCGAATTTTACAATCAGCAACACAAAAAATGTGTAGGTTTTCCTTTTACGTTGATATAATAGAAATTAAAGTTACACGATAGGTTTTCCAATAGTCTTCTGAGAATTTAAAGGACAAATTCTCGTTTGCATAATGTATGTCCTGTAATGTAAGTCTTTCCATCCATCTTTCTACCTTCTCCCTTACATGTTAACCAGCCGCTCTGTGGAAATTTTAAATTTCGCTAATTTTCCACTTAGGCTAAATACTATCTCAGTCATGTTTTTTTATCTTGACCTTTTTTACCTGCTTTTAAATATACCATTGTAGTACAAATTGAAACACTATATATAGACAGTTACGAGAGATTTGAATTTTGTTATGAATCTTCAAAAGCGTTGTATGAAATATAAGTTTTGTTGCATTACTCTAATAGGAACTTTATCGTCAAAATATTGTTGAGGTTTAGTCTACATTTGTGCAGTCTTTTCATAAGCAATTTCTTCAATATTCCATGTTGCCTTGAAGTAAACAACAAAATATAGGTTTTTTGTTGAACTATTATGACGAAATAAGAACGAAACATTGTTTAATAATGACTATACGGCACATTTTTCTTGCTAGAGTCATCTTTGGACTAAACTCAACACGTAACACTCATAGGCAGTTCGCTTACGAGAGAGCAACAAGAAACTAAAGGTGGCAGCGCTTTTGCCGCTTTATTCCTCATTTAAACAAGCGTTGTCATGTTAACCATGTTTGGCGGAGACATGATTTCAGTCGGCAAGTCGGACGATGCATCGCCCTGAAGAGGTTGAACAAGAACACTGCTTTTATCCTCCGGGCCACGGAGGGTTAATATGTGGGTGATTCAGCGAGACCTATTTTATATTGCTGAAGGGCAAGTAGGCTGGGACATATTACAACCATTCAAGATTCGCAAAAAAAACGGCACAAATATGAATGGCAGAGTGTACAAAGTTTGTAGAAACAGGGACATTAACCTAAGCAGAAAATTATTACTTCCGTACATTCTAGCTGATCATAATATTTGTTTTCCAATGCATGCGTTTAAAAATCGATTATGCCTAATGTAAATATACATTCTCAGGTTTCAGGATGACCCAAAAATATGATAAGCTAATTTTCTCCATGGCAAGCCTGCCAGAGCCTGTAATTGAAAATGTACCCCAAATAATGATTAGGTAAATACTTTTAATTTGTTTAAAAAAAAACTTTCTAAGACGCAATTTGGAGGAAAAGTTTAATGTCATATTGATAAGATAGAAAAGCAATTAATCCAAACAAGAAGTTTACATTTTTGTTTTTAAATTGTTTAGTTACAAGCGAACCAAAAAAATAAAATAAGATGAGAAGAAGTAGCGTATTAAAACAAGAACAAAGAGCATTTACTCGCTCATTAAAGTAATTGTAAATTGAAAATTCAAACAATTGTATGGGGTTTAGCTAAATATTTTTTTCAAAAATAAATTTAGTTTGACTTAAGTTAATTTTTATATTTTACATTGATTTGCTTCCAAAAGTACTTTTGTTCACTTGAGCTTTACGTAATTTTTTTACCATGAGGATTCAAAAGTACCATTAAATTTCATTGTGTTTTGATCACCAAACTTCGACCCGAAAAACCCAATCTTGTTTTGCTTTTAATTTAATTAACAGAAAATGTATTTTTTATTTGTATGTTGAAGTGAAAGGGTACGATTACACTAATCTAATGTAAAGTTGGCAATATTGAGCTAAAAAAATACAAAAGAGCTTTGGCCGGGGGTCTTTTGTTTAAAATTTTGCCAAAACAGTTAGGTTGGGGTAAACAATTTGAGTAAATGAGTAAAAGATGAGTTAAATTTTAACGAGCTTCCAACTCACCAGTTAACTACACATATAAATAGGAAAACATGCAGAGGAGTCGCTTTTAGTATTACTTAAAATATTTTTTTCGAAGTTATGTTTTGAGACACGACTGTTGCATGAGCTGACTCATCATGAAAGGGTTCTTTTCAATTACTTTTTTTTACTTTTATTGTGTACAATTTGGTAAGTTTGGTCAAATTAGTTTAACTGTGATACAACACAGCATCAAATCATGAAATAATTTATTTAAAATTAGAAAACAAAATTGCCATACTGATAGCAGTGTTACACATGAAGATGACATTTGATTTTGCGCGTTTGAAATTTTAGAGCCCGTCTCATTAGCAACTTCTTAATTGCAATACGATTAAGTTTTTCAAAATATTTTCAAGCTATTACTCTGACGCTAAATTTTTTTTTTAATTTTTAATTAGCTAAGCGGTATTAAGATTGGAATGCGTTATTTTGTACAATTTTCAACTAAGGTTTGGTGCAAAAATATGTTACTATATAATATGTTTATGTAACAAATTGTCTAATATAAAATTATATAATGCTAAAATAAATAAAATTTGTGTTTTATTTTATACTTATGTTCAATTTGTTTTTGAAGAATAAACGCGGAGTAAATGCGGCACCTGAATCTACATGTCAAGAATTTATTTCCATGTTAACGAGGAAACATTTCAGCGAGATTAGTGAATGCTCGAAAGAGCTCAAATTGAAAAATCCGAGGAATAGATCTGCCAAAATAAATTGTAAGTGATTTTATTCCTGATATAAAGAAAATTTCAAATACTTTTTGGTTAATGCTGCGATGCTGCTGCTATCGGGGTCATTTGTTTGCTTCTAAAAGTTTACTGAAGCGGTTTTATACACTTCCATTTTCTTTTTTAGATTCTGTAAAAGTTCTGTAAAGTAACCAATGACTCCACCGAAACGTGTCAAAGTACAATCTAAACTGCATTTTTCAAAATGGATTTGTTTTATTCAATGTTTTTTAGGCATAGTAAAGTGCGTTTTCAAGAAAATAGGGCTGCTGGAAGCAAATGGGCAGTTTGTAGGAGAAGACAAATACGATGGGTTCATCGAAGAATATATTCGAATTAACTTGGTTGACAAAATTGTTCCTAAGATTTTGCATTGTAAAGGTGTAGCAGGTAAACTTCTGATTTGAACTATAAAAACTTGTCTAAACTCTATTGTTTTAGAACTAGACGACACAGATGAGAACTGCAAAAGTTTAGGTCCTATTATCAAATGTGTGTTGGGACTTATAGGAACTGTAAGTTCACAATTTCGTATTTGCTTTTCGAGTTTTTTTTAATTTAGATTTAAATTGTATTTGAAGAGTAACATTGCTGTTTTTTTAAAGTTGTGTAAGTCAATTAGCGAGTGACAAAAAATGCAGTTAGACGTTCAAACTAGCTGCCGACTTAATCAAAGGATAAAATCAACTGATAAACGTTTTCTGATGTAGCAATGTCACTAAAACTACTAAAAATATCAAATAACTATTGACTAGGAACATTTGGTCTCATGTAATAATGCTAGTTGCATAATGACCCCTGAAACAAAAGTCACCGGAGTGAAAATGTCATCCAACTAAAGGCCCTATATTTAAGTGTAACACGTATTTTGATATTTCCTTAAATTTATAACCAAGTAAAGTATAATTAAACCTAAAATTTGATAATTTTTTAAAATCAAATGACAAATTGCAATTAAACATAAACATATAATTAAATGTTAACCTAGTCAATCATCTTATTAATCAATATATTTTTACCTAAATTTCTAACAAAATTTTAACAAATATAACTAATAAATAAATTTACACTTAAACAAAATCAAAGTAGTTTTGAAGTATTTGAAATATAAAACCACTAAAATCTCTAAAGGTCTAAACGGTAACCATTTTGTTGACCCTATTTTATGTTTGTCTTACAATATATTTTGGAATTCTGAATCTTAATTTTTATTATTAAGTAAAAAAAAACCTTTAAATTCCGAAGTTACATACGAGACAGAATCTAAAAGTCCGAGTTTTCGTAGACATTGCCTCATACTTCAAAATTTTTCTTCATGAGACAGTAAAATCAGTTCTCAGAACTATAGGCACGTAGCAGTTGGTTTAATTAGACTGAACCTTAGGTAAGTAAGTATGGGTATTTTATACTTACAGTATTTTACTAGGTTCAGTGACAGCCTTACAAGAATTTTATATCCTACAAGAATCTTTAAGTATGTCAAAAAACATTTCATATTTTTATTTTTTACTGCATATTCCGAAAAATTGAGAACTTTAATTCAAAAGAGACGAAAATAAATGCGTAAGGTGATCACAAATAGGAAATTTAAATGCATTGTTTATTTTTTCTTCCTAGTTTATATTGGCAAAATTATTGGTAAAGTTTTTAGGCTATAATTTAAATGGTTATTGGGTTGCACGTGCGCCATAGTTACATCTATACAAAATTTTGGGAATTCATGGAAACTCTTTGACAAATTTTACACAAATTCAAACATTGAAAATTTTATCGCACAACTGTAACAATTTTTTTAAGACTTTAACTTGAACATTAGCACTCCAAACAATGACAAAAATGCTTCCGGATTTCCAACTTCATGTTGATGGTTGTTACGTAAAAAATATGAAAATGCGACAGCATTGCAACTCGGAAATTAGAAAGTTGACCATGCGCCTTTTATACAATTATCAAGTCTTGCCAAACAAGCCTGTCCAAAGACGGGAGTATACTTAAGGGTGCCCATAAAGATCTTGGTTTCATTTTCCGAGTAGACTTTGAGTTCATCAAGTTGACACCTGTAATTGCAAATTGAGGGCTAGAAGCTCGAAATTGACCATTACTGGTACTCCCGTCTAATTGTAAGAACGGGCTCGTATGGCTAATTTATATATTGTGTTCATCCACCAACAAAAACAACTCAACATATTTTGAGACTGATATGACTATCAACATCTATTTGATTTACAATATGAGATATTTATATAATATTAATATAATATATAATTAATAGTTTAATTTTATAATCAATTATTACATAAATCATCCAAGTATATAGAAAATTGTGATGTTATTTTTGCTAAAAGAATAAAATTTTAATTTTGTAAGCTATCTTCTCGGTTCCGTTTGATTTTGTAGAAATTTCTTGCAAAGTGTCACCAGTAATTTTTTTTTCTTTTCACTTCGAAGGAAATTAGTAAAATCTACCAAGACTAATGGTACATCGTCGTCGAAATGTTTTACATCCTAGATCAAACCTAAAGAAACGAAAAGGAAATCGATGAAATATAAAGCTATTTCTCCTTGTATATTAAAACAGAAGTTTCACATTTTGAATGCAAGCATATTACTTGTAGGTAGTAGAGGAGAAATATCAATTTTACAGGGTGTAGTTCACACCCTCGCTGTCATAGAAAATTTACAACAAAATTAGTAACTGAGCAAAACGCGAGGCTTTTACAAATTAAACTGCCAACAAAATTCAGACAAATAAATCAAAATAAGTACTGCATTAATAATTCTGGAATCCTCTAAGGACGAGTTTATTTGGCTTAGGCTTAGGCCTAACCATAAGTATAGGTAAGGTTGGAATTTTAGTAGCAGAGGTTGCGAAAAGGTTAAAAAAGTTAAAAGGCTGAGGTTAAAATAAGTTAGAAAAGAAGAAATTTTTATTCAGAAACTATTCTCAACTATTCATAAATCGTTTTTGTAACATATTTATATATTGTCACGGCGCGTATCCGACGTCGCCATGATATGTAAAACGTAGAATGAACCGTTGGTGATGCGCTCAATCGGTAGAGTCGACTTGGCTACTTGCTATGCAATGAACGCAGATCAAGACATGGCGAGAATGGCGATTACAAATGTTTATTTGTACAAACTACAACTAGAGATACAAGGTCGACCGAGGTCAAGTGAGGTCATGGTGTGGCCAAGTCGTCGAGATAGCAAAGGGCCAGAGGTCTGAACAAAACAACTGAGGAATGACGACTGACCCAGAACAACTACACGGCCACTACTATTTATAGCAGTGGTCACAACACAAGGTCGGACAGACCAATGAACTCTGACAACATGACAAACAGATAAATTGATAAGGGACAAAACTACGCAAACACATGTCTGCAAATAGTTACTGCAATGGGCCCGTTTGAGGCCTGAGCGGTGTGGGTAGAAATACCCCCTCCATTAACATACATGTCTGCAAATAATGTGACTACTAATATTACATAACCTACTGTCGCGATCACGGTATCGAGGAGGTCGTTGGCATCGTGATCGTGACAATATGTATATAAATCCAACGATGATAATAATATATCCTAGATGATACCGAATAATGCTGATGTTTGTACATTAGCTTACATTTTCGTTATTAGGGTCATAAATTGCCGAGCCGGTTACATTTCTTAAATTGTAACACAAATTCTGGCATTTTTAACACCAAAGACTGTAAAAAAGATACGAACGTAAAGTATTAATTTTTAAATAGTATATACACCTAAGGCGCGACTTATACTTCAGTATAAGTCACGTGATCGCATCTTTTGAAAGTTACAAATTCATAAATCAATTGTACACTACAATGATAAAAATCGTAAAACGCTTATTTACTTTTCATAGGTACGACTTTTACATATGAATTATATGTATAACATGTACTGTATACGTACATATATATTGTAAAAATTAAAATCTATATATAATTTAACCGGCGGTGGTGGCCTAGTGGTTGGAGCTTCAATCTCTCTTCACTAGCCATCATGAGAACGAGGGTTCGAATCCCCCGATCAGCCACAAAAAGTTACCTTGCCTCTGACCTTGTGTATGCCCGTATCTCCGTGAACTAGGCATACACAGACAGAGGATATGGAAATGACC
>JAQFYP010001162.1:0-16884 GCA_034694865.1 Bilobella braunerae | reverse complement strand
GAGCCCCCCTTGACCCGGAAATGACACATTGACCTCAAAATGACTTTTCAAGGTCAAATCCTACTTTTGCCTGAAACAAAAAGTTATGATAATCCTGTTAACCCCAGAGACCCAGTTTACCCAGAAATGACCCCTTTATTTAAAAATTCTCGACACCGAAATTTCTGTTTTCCAATCTAATGATTCTAATATTTTTCTAATGTCGTACTCTGACTTATTTCCGCTACTTGGTTCACCGTTTTACCACGGTTTATTCTTATTTATCTATACCATTTTCACGTAATTTTAAAAATAGGAGCTAATTCCAAAAATATTCTTTCAAAAATCTGCGTTTTAGTAACCTGAAATATTACCTTGGTAACATTTCAGGATCAAATATTGAATATATTTTCCAAAGGTCATTTGGTTTTCGAAAGTTTCTAAAAATTGTAAATGAAAATTGTAAAATGTAAATTAACCGTTTCTTTACAATTGTTTGAACACCTTTTAACAGAATGAACAATTTGGAAAAAATGTTTAGACAGTGAACAATTTTCAAAACTTGCGAGAGAAAAGTTTAATACACTGTAACAGTATGTCAACATCCAATGTCCGGTTATGTGTGTCATGTCCCCGTATCAAGGCACGTACGGACCTGTTACATAAGCCCTGGTTGGGCTTAAAATTTGTTTTTGCAAATTATAATTTAGCCAATACAAAAATAGAAATTCCAAATTTAATTCGTCATGGAAACAGTTTTGTTTGTTTCTCATACAGTGTGTTACAAAACTGTTCATTGTTTTTTCAACCGTCGCAATTTGTCTTCAATTGTGTTTAACAATTTTAAAGAGCGCATTTTTGACATGCACATACTTACAATGACATTTTGACCCGGACACGTGACAGGGTGCTCCGACAATTGATTTCAGAATTTGAAATTTCATATAAATTCTTTATACAAAATTTGGACATGATCTGATACAGTCAATTTTTAGATGGGAAGGGTCCCTCCTTCCCATCCAAGTCAAAAAATATTTTACCTTGATGTTTGAACCCAGGACATGATGACGGGCACAAAAGCCCTGGCTCGGGCTAAAAACTAATAAAAATGGAAGTTTCGTTCCGTTTCTTGGAAGGAACAGTAAGGGCATGGAACAGGTACAGAATCGACAAAGGAAGGATTTTTTTTACTTTTTGTTATGATAATTAAGAACATTGATGGCTTTTAAAGCTTGGATTAAGCAATTTTAGAAAGTTTCAGGTTGAGCCTTGCAATCAATTTCAGTATTGCGGTGTGTCCAAATTAATGCGTTACACTTATTTGGACAAGTTATGAACACAATTTATTTGCGTAAGTTTGGTACCATATATCCTGAAGGGATACAAGGGCCCTTAAGTGCCCCTTAGCGTCGCCTTCCCCCTTCGAAAGCGCCGATCACTCCGCGTTGCGGCTAATCGGCGCACTGGAAGGAGAAAGGGGGTGGAGCCACACCGTGCCAAACTACCTCTTCTCCACATCGCACTACTCACGCCGCATGCTCTCGCTACACCTGCCTGTATTTGCAGGGAAATCGAGGAGACGACGCCTGGACTCCAACGGAGAAGGACCCTTCCTCTTCAGTACCACCAGCCTCATCAATTCCTTCAATTAATTAGTGCTCCAATTGTTCGGAACAACACCTTTCTTACTGTCTATTAATAAATAGCCCTCAGGGCCAGTATATGTTGACCTTTGACCTCGGGAGCTAGTGACCTCGGTCATTTGAAGCATCGAAAGGTACGCAGCATCTTTTCTTTTCTAAGGGATCACCCTCCCTCGTTAACGTAAGGAGCTAGACCTCTTTACAGGACGGTTGACCCTTGACCTCTGCCCCTTGCATACTCCATCAATCCTCAGTTTCAAAAAATAAATAATGTGTTTACTTCAGTGTGATTCTTGTTTTGTTGGCCCTACCCGTTTAATGTGTACGTACGGGGATATCTTATTTTCTAAACAAGTGTTTCGTACGGTCCTTATTTGATTAAAAATATTACGTAACAAAATAAAAGAATCTACAATTTTTCTGTTCTGAAGAATTTTTGACAGAACTTGAGGTGTTGAATGTTGAATTATAAGTTATAGTCCAACCCTCGAAGGCCGAGTGGTTAGAGCCTTGAGCTCTGGCCATGGATAGACGCGGGTTCGAGTCCCGGTGTAGCCAAACTGGAAGTTGTTTTTTCCAAAAGGTTTTCCTTGCCCGAATGGGGTATTGGAGGTCAGGTGGGGCAGTTGGGTGCGTGTGTGACCTGGGGTTGCAGTTGCGGAAGGGCGACTGGGGTTATGTATGCGTAAGACGGTTGTTCCTATCTCTGCCAAAGGCGGAGTAGTGGTGGGGCCCAAGCCCGTACTCCTCAAGGTTTCTTACCAACCCCTCGATCGCAGCCACCCGCCTACCCTCCATGGCCGGAACCCACCCTCCCTACACGTTAACAAACCCTTAGTGGAAATGTCAAAGAAAATAAACTCTAGGTTATAGATTGTAAAGACTCAATTTTTTAGTTTGAGGGGCTGAGGAGCTAATTTCACGGTTCTGAGAGGCAGAGGAATTAACTTCTCGTTCTCTGAGGAGCTGAGGGGCTGACTTGACGCTTTGGAGGGGATAAGGGGTTCACGGGTATGAGGGGCTAACTTCCAGCGACCCAAACCCACCCACGTTTTGTAAATGACTCATAATTCCGAAAACCAGCATATTTGTTTTCTACTTATTTATCATTAAACTTTTAGATTTTAATTAAATAGTCCTTTTTACTGCAGTCCCCAACAAAAGTAACTTCGTATCATTGACAAAATCTAAATCTTCGAGCTAGTCGATAAAAAACGTAAAAAAATAATAGCCATAATACCGTGTCATTTATTAATCCTGTCATATTCAAAATTGTATTAGACATTATCACGTGTAACTGTGAAATAGTATGTACAGCGTTGTCATATGCTAGTATCAGGATACCGGAAAAGCCTTGTAACCATGAATGTAGTATTTCACAAACTAATGTGAGCATCCTGTGGCTATCCAGCATAATTCGGAAACTATATTGAATTAGCATATGAAATATTGAATACAGCGTGGTTAAATTATCGAATTTTCCATGTGACCTTGAAAGTAAATTTAACCTACTCAGTTGTTCATTATTTTTGAAGAGCTTCAAGATACAAAATATGATGCAAAATAGGCGCAAATAAATAATGCGAGTGAAGAACATTGTCTTTAAAATTTAGCACAAATGTTTTCTACAGCGTCGCTCTTGCCAAATAAACATAATTTCGTCAAATTTAGTTTTTATTGCAAACTTGTTAGGTGAACTCAAATTGAATAACAATAGGTATTTTGGAATTATTATATAAGCCCGCGAGCTTCTATTGTTACTTGGGCGGATTGGCGTTAGGCAATTATGCCATCTACCATGAAACCCGTTTGCTCCACCGTACTGAACAGTTGTTTTAACTTATAGAAGTACCTCCCATTTTTGCCTTGAACTTTGCCTTCTCCTCCAATTGCCAGGCGTAAAAGCGAATCTTCGCTAAATTGGCCCCTTGATTTTGGTTTCACATCTTTTAAAGTATTAGGTACGGCTGGTATTTTAACGAAGTACATTTTCCTGCAAAGTAACCCAAATATTTGATTAATAAACTTAATGTCAAATTTTTGTTCCCTATATTTTAATCACACAAGACACGACGTAACTTATTTATGATAAAAAATATTAGCGAGAATGGTTTATGGACAAATCGGTACATTTATCACATTAATTTTTTGGCATGCCAATATTCCAACAGCAAATACAAAAACGGTTTAATTAGCAATAATGTTCTTACTTGTTCCAATTGTTTAGTATATGTTGGCTTCCAGTGTCTATGAATAGTACATCTAATCCAAATGCATCTACACAAAGCTGCTTTTTGACTTCATCAGCGTCGTTCATGTGAATTCCGTACATTACTGGTTCCTGGGTCAAGTGAATCTTCAACGCAACAGGCGAAGACACCGGACTGATTATCCGAAGCCGTATGCTGTAATGATCTTTTTTTTCTTCGCATTCTTCTACAATTACGTCAAAAAACCTCTCATCATTGTTTCGTAGTTGGTAAATAATCATTGCTCCTTTAGCCAAGCCCTCGTCGGAAATGGAGTAGGTGAGGCTGTCAGCCAACTGTTCGTTCAACCTTATTTTAGATTTTTTTGCTCTTACTTTTTTGGCCGTTTCGCCAACAATCCTAGACCAATTCACTTTGTCCTCCTGTAAGGTTATCCTGCAAATAATATGAATATTTTTACACTTTAGACCATGACCTTTGGAATTCATCATGAGATCAATGTATGTTGGTATATTTAACGTTCCTGAATAATAGCAGATTAGAAAAATCGGGATTTAACGGAAATATTCGAAATGGGACAATAGGATGGCTATTTTCAAAGATGGGCGTGATTCTTTTCATATTGTCTAGGTCAAATTTCTACTGTAAATGTCAAAAACATTGTCTTAGAAAATTGTTAAACTCAATTATGCACAATTTGGGAACGTTTGCCAACACAATTAATAGATTTGTAATACAATTGGCAAGAAACAAACAAAATTTTGACCATGGTGAAGTAATTTGGAATGTTTTTACTTTTTGTGGCACTAATAGCTGATTTTGTATGTAGGTATATTAATGTAGGGGGTTTTTCAACCCACACCGCTCAGGCCTCAGCGGGCTCATTGCAGCAACTCCATAAAATACACTGACAAAAAGCCTCCTTATCGTCTACGGACCTTTTAGGAGTCAGGATAACAGCCTGCTAATTATCCCATCGACTCTGGGTGCATTAACGGAGAGAGTTAGGATTCTTCCATAAGGAACTCCTTGGTGGGACTTACACTCCAATGTTATCAATCTGCATATGCAGATTGTCCAGATAGGGTACAGTCGAGATAAAGCATCTCCCATAAGAGTTCTTTTATCTCTTCCATAAATTTCTAGAGCTTAGACGCTTTTCGTCCTACGGAAATTTTTTATTGGGCGAATCAAGATTCGATCCCAAGAATCCAGTGGAAAGGAACTGACGTCCTAACCAACTGGACCTCACGGCTCTTAAGAGATGGTATTAGATGGTGAAATATCGGTTTTGTAAGTCATGTTTTTTTTTCAAATTTGATTATTCTGTTCACAATTTTTCAAAACTCCTCAACCTGTTAACGGTTGTCTAAAGCGGTTCATTCAGACATCAACAATTTTTAAAACTGTTAAGTAACTGTTAGTAAAATTTTTCAACATATGCGCTTCAAATGTTATCTAGGTAATGTTCTCAATTAAAAGAACGCAAAATTTTAAAAAGAAACGTTAAACGTCAACATTAGTTTTTAATTTTTAAATTTTGTGAAAATCCTAAAGATATTTAAGTAGATTTGAAAACTCATTTTTTGCTCGGGATTTAAAAAAGTAGGTTTTTTAAATACATCTTATTAGCTTCACAAACAAACGAATCCTCATGTGCTAGTATTTTACTGTCTTATGGGCCTCAAATTTCAATTCTTTGACGTCGAGTTGTTCAACGAGAATATGCTTCAAATAGGCAACAAAAAACGGGCTTCATAATTGACTGAAGGGTGATTAAGTGTGTTACTATCGAAGAACGGACTAGTTTGCTCTCGCTTTAAAAATGTAAAGTGGCACTTACAAGTTATCCTTTATTTCATTGTCATGTACGACAACGTGGATACGCGCTTGTACGTATACTACGATTTTCCCCGATTTGTTAGTATGAACCTCATGGCGAGCTGTTGTAGACGCATCATCCTCAAAGCAAAACACAAATAAGTCTCCCACTTCTTCTGCCAATGCAAATTGGAAAACAAAAACGAAGACAACCAAAATCATAGAGAGGTTCATTTTTAACACTTTCTCAAAGTTTAAATTTTGGAAAAAGTGACTATTTATTAGAGATTATTAGAAATTACTAGTGATACTTTACCAAACCAGCGGAGCTCAATTTGTATCAAATTTTTAGCGCAAATTAGTGACGTATACTTTTTTGAAAAACAAATGAAAGGAGACAGTGGAAATTTTTACTCTAGGCAGTTTGATTTGCTTCAACTAGCTCAGCTAGTATACATTATTCCAAATATTGGACGACACTGACCATAAGTAAATTTTGATAAATAAATTATTTATTTTTTTTATTTATTATTTGCCAGAACTTCACCGTGTCGATTTTGAGTTTTGGAAATTCAAAAATGACCTAGGTAATAGTAGACTCACTATATGCAGCTTATTGTAACCTACGTCTAATTAGCTTTGCCCTAAGTTGTATCAAATTGTATTTCCAATTCCCCAAACTCTACCTTCTTACTTTCTACCTAACCTTTCTAATGCAAATTTAGTTTCTGTAAAATAAAGTGATAGATGTGTATACAAATCGGCATAAAAATGGCATATACTCTACGAATGTGTACGAGGGTACCATAAATTGTCATATTTGGTGAGTTCAATTGACATCGAGAAGTAATAGTACAGTACGCTCCAAATTTTTCGATACCCGGCTTTTTTCGACGTTCCCGCTGAATTCACCTATGACACAATACTTCGGCACTTTTAGAGAGAAGATCCCCGCTTAGCTTAACGGTGCTATTGTTTGCTATAAGCTAAGCTATTTTTTCTTCTCTAAAAGTGCCGACATATCTGTCATTAGTTGAACTGAGCGGGAAAGACAAAGGGAGGTGGGTATCGAAAAATTGCATTATATTGCAAATTCATGTACAGTGTAACGTTGTGGTGTTGATAGTTCAACACAAGTTTAATGCGCAATTTAACCACTAAAATTGGTTAAGCCTGTTTGAATCAAAATTTCAACAAACATTTAAGCATAACTTGTGACTTGCCGGTGACACTGTACTGTCACTTAGGTGACACTATGCTCTAACCTTAAGATGTTAGTCCACTAGTCCAAGCGTGGCATAAACGCCTCGACATATGTCGTGACCCAAAATTCTTTAACTTGCCATGCTTCTCTACAATTTCTTTTTGAACCCATAGCTTTAATTTCATTTCAAGCAAAACTTTAGATTGAAGCAATATTACCGGTCTTCATAATATATGTCAGCTGTTGAATTTTGGTCAGTATTTTTTTTTTGGCTTTCTTAAAGTATCTAAAGTATAAGTATATCACGAATACATGTAGAATGTTTATCGAGTTGAGTGTAGTAGAAGTTTGCCTCGAAGGCTTAAAAAATGCAAAAAAAACACTGTTATTGCAACCGAAAAACATTTGAAAACACAGGAGATTTGAAAAAACATTTCCCTATCACTATAGTAAATTGCTTAGAAATTTGCAAAAAACATCCTCATACCTGTTTTTCACTTTAAATAAAGTCTTGCTTAGCTTTTAGAAAAAACATCTCAACTGCACAATAATTTAAGTTAAAATATTGGGAGAATAGTAAAGTACTATAAGACTAAGCTCTTATAATTACTAGAGATTTTTTCTAAGATTCCTAAGAGCCTTTCTTTAGGTACTTAAAAAAGGCTAGTTCTTAATTATTTAACTATTTGATCATTATAAAATGAAAATATTATACAATAAAAAGGTTTTTTTTGTTTCTTGCTAGTTTTGTTTCAAATGAAAGTTATGATAATTTCAATGCCCAACGTGGCCCTAACACCCTTTCCATGAACCCCTATATGACCCCTAAGACCAAAAAATCTGAATTTATAACTTTAGCAATTTTTAAGCGCCATATGCACTGTGTAACGCCTTGTTTATATAACTTCAACTACGCATTCTGCCTGTCAGTACATTACTCAAGACAAAGCCAATTTTAATGGAAGTTATTAGTGCCTAAAGCCAATTAAAAGAAATTCACATACATTACAAAAGTGTATATGTCACCTATGAAGTATTAGGCAGTACTGTAATAATGAAAAACTATTGTTCTCAATATGCTGAATGCTAACAAATTTCAGCATGATATCTGCCTCTCTTCCATAAGAAATAAGCAAAGTTTTTTTTTGGGTCAGAATTTTTTTGCTTTCTTAGAGTATGTAAAGTATATGTATATCACGAATACATGTAGTATGTTTATCGAGTTTAGTGTAGTAGAAATATGCCTCGAAGGCTTAAAAAATGAAAAAAAAACAATTGTCTGTTATTGCAACCGAAAAAACATTTGAAAACATGGGAGATTTGAGAAAATCATTTCCCTAGCACTAAAGTAAATTGCCTGGAAATTTGCAAAAACATCCTCATACCTGTTTTTCACTTTTTCACTTGTTTAGTTTTTAGAAAATACATCTCTACTGCGCAAAAATTTAAGTTAAAAGATTGGGAGAATAGTAAAGCACTATAAGACATGGCTCTCATAATAACATTACTAGATATGTTGTTTCTAAGATTCCTAAGAGCTTTTTTTCTAGGTATTTAATTTCTAGGTTATAAAAGGCTAGTTATTATTATTATTAAATTATTAAATTATATTATCATTATAAAATGAAATTATTATTCAATAAAATAAACCGTTCTGGAACCATGAGTGCAGATGTTTTTTTACAATTTAACTTGCTTAGCCTAATATATTGATGTTGTTCTTTATTTTATGTTTAAACAAATTCAAAATTAGATAATCTTAAGTTTAAATTCATGGGTGATTTCTTCAATTTTGTTAAATAGCGTAATAGTTACTTTATGGAAATATTTTGCCCGCCCGTCCGTCTGGTTGTGCTATAACTCCCGAACGGGTTGACTTTTTTTTTTCAAATCTGTTTGCGAGAGATTATTCTAGAGGCAAGACTAAGGTCAACTTCGAAGATATGTCACAGGGGTCTGACCAATCACTCCCAACTGACACCCAAATCCAAAAATTCAGTTTGTTTTTGTTTCTTGCTAGTTTTGTTTCTAATTAAAGTTATGATAATTTCAATGACCAAGGTGACCCTGATACCCGTTTCATGAACTACTAAATGACCACCAGATTGACCCCCAAAACCGAAAAATTTAAATTTTTGATTTTCTATTGATTTTTTTTTGATAAACTATTTTCTGAATATGCTGAATGTTAAAAGGTTTCAGCATGATATGTGCCTCTCTTCCATAAAAAATAAGCAAAGTTTTTTTTGCTAGGATATTAATGTTCCGTGAAATAAGGGAATAATATAATACAGTCTTTGCATTGAGTAAACATCCTTAAGATGTTTTAAAACCTTAAAAAGCATCGTGTTTCAAATGAAATGAAGTCCTATGACCCAAACAAAAAACTAGCCAGTTTTAAATATTCATGGGATCGACTGTTTTTTTTTTAATTTTTTATAAAAAATAAAGTAGGTGAGTAAAATATACTGTGCTATCAAAATGTAATTTAGAATAGCGAAGTAAGCCTGTACTCGGACATAAAGATCCAGTGAATTTAAGTTTCTGCTGTCCTACAACTAGCTTGTTTTGCAATCCGCATGTGTGGAAATGAGCAGTTACAATTAGCGTGAAAAATTAATGTGATTCTACTCTCTTGAACCTGTAGCCTTGTAGCCTTTCTTTATTGCTGGAAGGACATTCTGTAAGAAAATCGTGAAATGATAACCGAGACCCACAAAGCTTGCATGCTTCTTCCTAAGCTACTTCTAGCTGTTATAATATTGTAACATTTTATTTTATTCTGAAATTCGTGTTGATCTGGGTTTGTTTATATATCAAATAAACTATTGATTTGCCGCCGCTATGGGAAATGCATGTTAACAAAATTCAAAAATGTAAATTTAATATAATACAAATTAAATTAATCTAGAACGCAAATGGCGGGTTAAATTATCTTTTAAGTAACGTCGAGCTTGGCGCATTCCTTTGCAACTATTGAACTGTTATATGACAGCGGCCGAGTAATTATGTCAGTTCCGGTTGGGATGCATTTACGCGCTTTGCGGAAACAAACTTTGGTAAATCTTTGAGACAGACAATGGAGGCTTTTGAATTTTAATAATTTCCTAATTTTTTATGGAAATTTAGCCGTAGATAAATAAAATCTAGATTGGGGACCCTATGGTACATTTTGAAATTGTAAAATACAATATATACATTAAATGCAAATTAAACAAATGCGTGAATCTAATGTCACAGTTTACTTTTACACTTTGACACTTCGTTTTTAATAAAACTGTTATATTTTTACTTTTAACGTTACATTTGGTGATTGTGTCTGAACCTCAGCACTACCTAATTTAAAGTATTTTCAGTTATTAATCACTATAACCCAATTAAAATTATTAATTTTGATTGGGCTTGGTTATGTTGAAAAGAGTACTTCTGGAAGCAATTAAAATATTGTTCCAAGCTGAAAAGTACTAATAAAGTAATTCTATTTTATATCACATATGAGTTTTAAAATAAATTTCAAATCTTAAATACAATAATAAATAAATTTTTTAAATAAAATATTTTCAAGTTTTAAAATCGGCTACGAATGTGATTTGTGAAACTTTAATATCTCAGATTTTTTATTGGATTTAATACATATAAATTAATGTATTAAAAATTGTATTCCCATGTCGAGTACCATAGGGTTATTTCGAGTTGTGATTCATTTCCGCGTTTTGCGGAGACATAATGTTTTGTAGGTGGTGACTGTTGCCGTTTTAAATGTACAGCGTATTAACGCTCCATTTTTTAACTTATAAAACAGTTACTTTACTCAGTTACTATTCTTTTTAATTTCAATTATAGTTACTTCACCCGTTTGAGTACTTTAAAAAACCTCGAACAGACATCTGGATTTTTTATCACTCTGTTCTTCAACAGAGTAATAAGTAATTTCTTTGCTGATTTAAAATAGGCCCCAACTACCTGTATTTTAAAAAAACCTAAAGTATGAAGTACGAAGATATTAACAGTAGCTTACTGTATCCATATCTTGAGCGTTAGGTACCATGCGATAATCTGTAGAAAATTTACACACCTCGGCAAAAAAATATAGCTCGTCATGCCATCGCGCCACTATTGTCTTCTTCTTGACATCTATTTCCGAGTTTGGCATTTTTGCCGCTGCTGTGTGCCACTATCTTGTAACTATCAATGTATCCGTCAGTATGGCTCAAACACCCTTCGTAAACTTACCTACCAAAAATTTAAATATACAGTGAGCGCCAGCCAAAAGAGAACACTTCTGATTGTTGTCAAGTCAATTTTAAGCAAGTTAAAGTAATTCTAAAAAAGCATGAAAGGTAAATGAAAATTAATCGAGCAACGGCACTGTTTTTGTTTTAATTTCAATCGTTTAAAATCAAGTCTAATTTTTTGCGAACAAGATGCCTTCATGGTGTTGCAAAATTAAAGATTTGTTTACTTGTTGGTGTTCTGTTTTGGCTGGCGCTTACTGTATAGTCAATGATGTCCAAGACATGAAAATTGTTCCTAGTAAGAATCAGGTTGAGATTGTATTGATCAATCTGTACCTATAATGTAATAATAGAAATCATAATTAAATATATTAAAGAACTTTCAGCGTGCAAACTTTATTCAGCCCTACCAGGATATTATTATCCAAATTTACTCACAATTAGCGAGTCCATGTAATAGGACCTAAAAAAAAGGACCTAAAATAAAGGGGCTAAAATAAAGGGCCTGGAAATGCCCAACAAGTAAAAGGACCTAAAGCAAAAAAGGGCCTAAAGTAAATGGACCTAAAAATCTTTAAGATAATTAAAAATCGCAATTATTAACACTAATCATAATTAATGACAATAAAACCTAAACTTTTAGTTTACAAAATAAAATAAAATCAACCCAAAGTTTAATTCGAGATTACGCTCATGTAAATATAAACTAAATCAATATTTAACCCAATATTAGTTAGTAATAAATTAGAAAATACACAATTTTCTCTTAAAATATAATAATTAACTTAAAATTATGCATTAATATTCTTATTCAAAAAGTATAGACATTTATTTCTACTTTTTTTTTGTAATTACTTCTTATTTAATTACGATTAACGTTAATAATTAATGATTTTTTAATTATTTTAAAGATTTTAGGTCCTTTTACATTAGGCTCCTTATTTTAGGTCCTTTTTTGCTTTAGGTCCTTTTACTCGTTAGGCCGTTTTTAGGCCCTTTATTTTAGGTCGATTTTTAAGGTCCTATTACATGCTTTCAAATTAACTAATTCCGTTTATCACCATGACAACAAATTGAGTTTAGAGTTAGACGCGGTAATATTAATTTTTTAATTGTAAAATATCAATTTATATCAACACGGCAACCATTTTGTTAGTTTGTTTTGTGATAACACTATTTTACGAAAGTGTAAATCCTGTTCAAATTATCAACAGAATATCCGTATCCAAATCGTGAACAAATTTTGAACAATTTTCTTTAAGAGTGTATTGTTGACAAGCACATATTAATGTGAACCTTTTTACCCGGACATCGTGACAGGGTGGTACCATATTGGCCATATTTAATTTTATCCATCGGAATGTCATATAAATTTTTTTTTGCAAAAATTGGCCATAATCCGACACATTTTATTTTTAGATGGTGATGGTCTCCATTTCCTATTTAAGTCGCAAAATATTTGACCTTTGACTCCGAAAGGTTTAAAAAATCAATTCCATTCATGAACTTAGTCATTGTGTTTTCCTAACAGTAATGTGTGCAAAATTTGGGGACGCTGTGACAGTGCCGCTTGCCAGCTAGTGTGTACGGGACAGACGACAATCATCCACATAAGCCCTGGTTTGGCCAAAAAAAAGTTTGCCTTTTGTATAAGGGAAATTGTTCTGGTGTCATTGAACCGTTTTCGATATACGCCAGAAGTATTAATGTACAATAGTGGTATTTTATTTTTAAGTTACCCGCTTCAATAATTCCTTGTATATTCCTCGGGTAGTTTTCCTTCGACTCAAATATCTTGCCCAAATTATTAGACATTGCAGTAGTTTTAGTACCAAGCAGTTTTTCTACATCGTTAATTTGTCTCTAACATGGGAAGTATTTCAACTGTAGCACGTATTGGGATATGTCACCCCAACACATGAAGAGGTCAAAACAAATAATTTTGGTAGAAATTCATACAATGATATTTTAGAATTTTTTCAAAATTTTGAATTTCAAATATTGGAAGTGTACCCCTGTGAAACAATGAAAATCACGGCTTAATTCCCATAAGGTTTTCCAAAACATTAATCAGAAAGATTTATAAATTGAGATTCGAATTTAATACTTAATTAATTTAAGTTTTTGATGTGCACATTCAAATGTCAATTCAATTCGAGTTTTCAATATGTACATCGAAAAATATAATTACTTGAAAAATTTGATGTATGTACATCACGAAGAGTAAAATGAAATGGGAATTGCGATTTGCATATCGAAATTTTGTTGAAGTTATTGAAAAGCCAAATTAAATCGAAAATACGATGTGCGGATTGAAATTTAAAATGCACGCCTTGAAAACTTCCTATAGTTTTCTAAGTTTCCTTTATAGTTTCTGATCCATTTTCTGGAAAACCTTATAGTAATTAAGCGTTGATTTTTATTGTTTCACAGGGACACTTACTTCCACTTACACTTACACTATTTTTAATTCAAAATTTTGAAAAAAATTCTAAAAAATCAGTTTATAAATTTTACAACAAATTTCTACCAAAATTATTTGTTTTGGGTCGTGACCATTTCATGTGTAGGGGTGACATATCCCAACACGTGCTACAGTTGAAATACTTCCCATGTAAGTAAATTTATTACCACCCGTCTTCCTCTCTTCTAGTCTTGAGCGCAAGTCCCGTAGTGTTGCCTAGTTTTCCTTCAAATATCTGAAATGTTCCTCGCAGGCAAAACCTAAGCCGGCAAGTTGCATACATGACATTACAAACGCTTCAAGGTCATCTTTTACCACATGAAGCAGCACGGGAGCTTCGGGTTCTTCTATCTGTTTCTGGAGAGCGTGAATGAGAAACAAACTGTAGTATGGTACGGTGCCTGGCTACAAGCCATTAATGCCAGATCTTGTCTCAAAAATTAACTCTGAAATTCCAAATTCGATAAAAAAGACACGAATTTTATTATTCACGTAACGGTAGGAGAAGTTTTCCGGTTTTATGTCACCATGTCTAATTCGTTTTTCGTGAACATTTGCAATGCTCCTCGCCTGAAATAAATTTCAATTTAAGGGTTTTTGATTTTAGCGTATTCTCACGAGAAATGGATGCAAAGTTTGGATATGACGATTGAGGGTACACTATGTAATTTTCATAATTTTCAGACAAATTGTTTACGTAAGTGATTGAACTACGTTGTTATCTTAAAAAAAAACATAAGCTTTAGAACTTTAAAAACTTTAGAACAAATTTGGTTTTACGCGTAGAAAATAAATTAACATTGTGCCAACCTACTAACTATTCAACCTACTCCTCTTAGCTTAAACATGTATGCCTTGAAGTAGAATGCTTGTTTGTACTTTCGCGTGAACTTCAAAGTGTATCTTAAACAATCAAATCAAAGCCGTCATTAAATAAAAATGGTAAATAGTTAAACTAACTTACTCCAACAATGTGGAGATGAGATGTGGGAAAACTTTCGGCAAAAACCACTTCCATATTGGCGACACCGGGACTCGAACCCGTGTCCGTCCATGGCTAGAGCTAGGGCTCTAACCACTCGGCTTTCGAGGGTGGGACATTTGTAAGCGAATGTAAACCTAGGTTAAATTCAAAATCAAAAAGACAGGAACGTGGAACAAAATGAACTATACGTATTTCTACTTTCTGACAGGTACAGGTTTCTAAATACTTATTTGGTTAATTACATACTTGGATTTCCCTAGATAACCAACAATATACATATTTCAATCCTTTGGGAAGGTGGAGTTTTTGTTATAAAGCAAAAACATAGTGCTTAATTTAAGTGGTAAAAATATAAAATTGTGAGTTTTTATGGAACCTAACCTAAAGCTACTCTAATTTCTATCAGAAAAATACTCCCTGTTAGCTTCCTTTCCAACATGATCTTACGCATTTTCTGGGTGTTACTAATCTGCTAAAATTCAAAACTAAACTGTGCCCCTGCGCCCATTTCCAATCCACCAACCCGCGTGCTATAGGTGCAACTGGAAGGCAGTAGGGGCATGGAAATGCCCCTACCCATTCGAAGAGAGAGTCTGACATGTAGCAGTACTCCCAATAACACGTGAATTGCAAAAAGGGGACCCTTCTCATTTTTCTATTCATTTTTTTTATTATTGAAATTACCACCCCTTGCAGGCGTTAGCCTATGGGGCAGGGCCAATTTACATATAACAATGCCATACGACAATTTACTGGAGGCCTGGAGTCCGAATTACACGTTAAAAACGAACATTTAAAATTAAATTACAAGGTGGATTAAGACAGGAAATGTTTGTATATAAGTTCTTAGTAATATAGATATTTAAACCAATTCAAAAATGCGGATTAAAAGGGGGTTAAAACTTTACGCTTCAAAAAAGTAATGGATATAATCCGAAGTATTAAATAAGTCAAATTGTTATATACTTTTACTCTTAACAACTAGTGACAATTGTTAGGTATTTGGTGAGTTATTTTGTGAGTTATTTCAAGAAATTTTTTACTTTGATTTAGTTTACGGGGATTTTTAAGTTGCCCTTCCCGGAATTTTAAGATATTTTTCTATTCATTTATAGAACACTTTTGATAGTTTTGTATCACCTTTTACTCTGTAATTTATTTTATGTTTATTTTTCTGCAATGCACAATGTCTCTTGTGCAAAATTTGGCTCACTTGGATAGAAATTTGGCTATCGGCAAACCAAAATTTTGCACACCCGGACCAAGATTTGGTTGACCCTTGCAAAATTTTTGGTTCGTTTGGATCAAAATTTGTTTCACCTGTAACAAAAATTGGTTTACTTGGACCAAAATTTGGTTTACTTTGGACCAAAATTTGATTCACTTCGACCAAAATTCGATTGACTTGGACCAACATTTGGTACACTTGGACCAATATTTGGTTCACTTACATGTAATAGTTCCCCCACGTAACACGTAGATCTCGCCCATGGTCTTAATAGTTTTGTATCACCTCTTACTCTGCCTCTTATTTTTTTTATCTGCGGTGCACAACGTCTCTTGTGCAGTGCACAAGAGAAGTGCACAAGAAAAATTACATATTGTATTACATATTATTGCATTGTATATTGTGCATTGTACAAGAGACATTGTGCATTGCACAAGACAAATTGTGCACTTCACAATCAAAATTGTGCACTGCACAGGAGAAATTTTGCATTGCACAAATTGCATTGTGCATTGCCCAAAATCTAACATCATTTTGTGCATTACCATTTGGTATCCAACGTTTGTCAAATCACGCGGGCTTAGATTTGTAAGCGCTTATTATTAGTTATTTTCAAACAACTCCATTACGATGACCTTTCTGTTCAAGGAAAATGAATCTGTTTCGCCACATGGCCTATTCCAAAGACATGAGGAATTCCAGCTAAAATTGGATGAAGCAACTTTTTTATTATTTACGTTGATCTGATATAGCTTATAAAAATTACTTACCTTTCCTGGCATCTGTATCAATACTCGATCCTAGTACTGCAAAAGCATTCCGTGCATTAAGAATGTGCCATTCCGTCTCAAGTTCTGCTTCACCCTGTAAGGGTTGGACAGTGACCTCCACTGCCCAGGCCTTAACTAAGGAAGAAAGGGGACAAAACGAGTACTTGAGGGGCTCTTTGACCCAAGGCTGGGTTTATTTGACCCTTAAACCTAACCTAAAGCCCTCTAGGGCTGCAACTAAACCTTATGGCCTAAGGCCTACCTTAATATGTGCCCTTAAGGGGCCTAAACAAATACTTAAGGCCTATGGCCGACAAAGGGAATGGGGGAGCCTTAAGGGAAGGG
>JAQFYP010001161.1:0-16884 GCA_034694865.1 Bilobella braunerae | reverse complement strand
TTTGAACCCCCGTTCTCATGATGGCTAGTGGAGAGAGATTGAAGCTCCAACCACTAGGCCACCACCGCCAACTACTTTTTTCTATATCATGTCAGACACCTCTAGTCTCCTATTTGCGATGGATATTAATCAACCATGGTTGCTATTGAATAAATGTATAGCATACAATCCTCCAACTTAAAATATTTTTCCTGGTAAAACATCTACATATACAGTGAGGACCACAAAAAGTACACCCAATCGTAAAGATGTTTTTTTTTCTAAAGTATGGAGGGGCATTTGTACCTGAATTTTAACTCATGATATTTTTCCAAATTTTCCAATTAAGTGTTCAACATGCTTACCGTCGCTCGCAAAACCGTACCTAAACCAATCATAAAGCACATCATAACACCTGCTGAAAATTATTTCTACACTTAGGAACGAGCGAATTTGCTTCGATTTGAAAATGACATCGTTTCATTTTTAGTTCTAAAATATTAGTTGTAATTAGCCCTCCATAATCAAGCCATAATTGCCAATACTTCCCTGGAAACTAATTTGGTGGGTGTATACTTTTTCGTGGTCCTCACTGTATATAATTAAAGCATTGTCACATTTGTTCTTTGAACCTGGGCAAACCGGAAGTATTTTTTTGCAGCACAGAGTTTGGCTCTTAACCGCCCCACGCATCAACTTCATTTATATACCACATATGGAACCTGTAGCACTAGATCTCGTAGAAAAAATACGTTGAAACAGTCAAACTTGAACTTTGCGATATGTGACCTTTGACCCTGAAAATACCGGAAGTAATTTCTGCTTGGAATTTGAACCAAAACATTTCGATATACATACCTCAATTATGTACAAATATGGCGCCTGTTGCTCTAGCGGTTTTTTCAGGCATCGGTCACCGACAGACGGAATGACGTACAGACAAACAATTTTAAAGTATTTAAAAGCGCACAGTTTTTCCGTGTTCATTTTCCAAATAAGCTTGGATAACTCTAGATTCTGGGGTTTATCATCTTCAGTAACCGCGAGACTAATGTTACTGCTGGAAGCTGTTTGTAACTGTAAGTGCCGCGAAGCGGCACTGCGCAGCTAGTTGTAATAAATAAAGACACACGCCACTCATCAAGTAAACACATTTTGTTTTCACGCATATGGACTAAGCAAATTTCCAACAATAGTGTAGTAGCATGGTAAACATTACTAAAGACTACAAGACTAAACCCTACAAAATGCTACCAAAAAGCGAAGCGTATACTTTTAATGAAAACTCACCCGACGATGTTTTTAAATGAAAAAATGAACCTTCCCTTTACTAGAATGCGTTACTCGATAAAACTTTATTTGCTTTAAAAACCCTCATCGGGCAAACCTCTTTTCATATCCAAATATAATCGAAATGACTCATACACGCATTGCGCGTTTTACAAGTTGAGAGTAACTTGTGCTACCAAGGTTTAAGTACTAGTACAGCGCATTTCAAAATGAGGGCTCTTACTTTTTTCAGAATTTGGATCCCGTTCTTGCTCGTTGCGGCTTCTGGAAGTGTTACCGTACTTTTAGTCAAAGACATGAATACTAATTTACAAAGTTACAATGACAGTAGCATTACCCTTATTTTGGATAGTTCCAAAGTAGGTTTACAAGCACTTAACCACCCAGTTCTTGTTAGCCAAGTTAACTTTAGCGAAAGTCACATTTCCCGCTTTTTCAGTGTTAAAAAACTACAAGCTTGGTCAAGTGGATATCATTCCCATCTACTAGAAAAGTCACAGTTTTGCTCAGCATACTTTTTTATGCTTTATCCTATTCTTACCTTCGCTAGCACCACTACATTCAAAACCCCTTCATTTAGTTTTTTTCCGTACATGGTGTTTCATCTTCTTTTTCTTGTTTACTAACATGTAGGCGGCACGACCTGTTAAATTCAGAAAATTTCCAAATTTTGCCCAAACACTCACTATGGTATACCATTCAACGTGTTATTTGGTTTTCATGCCATGGCAACAAACTTGGCGCCAAATTCAAAAAAACGATTTGGGCAATGTCATGAACGAGAATTCTTATGGAATTTAACATAGCGATTTTTAAATTTTACGTACTCCCCCCTTCCGATATTTTCAAAAACTGACGGTAGCGTTACATTACTAAATTATACTAGTTTGACCACCCCGTGACATGTACAGTCGTCTTGATGCAGTAATTACGGTACTCAAACCGGTACTTTGAAACTTCTTTCAGTTTCTTCGATCTCGATCCGGTATTCCGATCTCAAACCTTTACTTTGAAGCTTTTTTCGCTTTCTTCAATCTCAAACCTGTATTCCGATCTCAAACCGGTACTTTGAAACTTTTGTCACTTTCTTTGATCTCGAACCGATATTCCGATCTCAAACCGGTACTTTGAAGTTTTTCTCGCTTTTTTCGATCTCAAACCGGTACCTTGAAACTATTTTAACTATCTTCAATCTCGAACCAGTATTCCGATCTCAAACCAGTACTATTCTACTTTTTTCACTTTTTTCGATCTCGAACCGGTATTCCGATCTCAAACCGGTACTTTAAAACTTTTTTCACTTTTTTCGATCTCAAACCGGTACCTTGTAACTATTTTAACATCCTTCAATCTCGAACCAGTATTCCGATCTCAAACCTATACTATGAAACTTTTTTCACTTTCTTCGATAAAAACGAATCTGCAATTAGTTTTTGGCGGACTCCTCAGACTTAGAAGTTATGATTTTTTGAATTCTTGAAATTTATATGCCAAATTCATAGGATTTTTTCTAACTTCAGTTATACTTGTTTTTGTTTATATTTAAGTTTGGTTTAGGTTTAAGTTACCGGTTTAGGTTTATTTTTAAGTTTAGGTTTAAAACATTTAAAATTCCAAAAGTTCCTATACATTTAGCATTGAAAATTACAACTTTAAAAAATTCATAACTTTTTTTGTTTCAAGAGTCTGCCGAAATCTAATTGCAGTTTCGGTTTTAGCGACCCATAATTAGGCTAAATTGATGTGTAAATTAACTATTGGGAGTTCGCCCCAATAGTAAAATTTTTCTCGAGTAAAAACCTAGAAATTCAATTTTTCCGGTTTTGAGTGTCATTTATTAATTAGTAAATTGCTGCGTTTTTAAGGTTATTTGATTTTAGCAAAACAATTAGTTGTCCAATAAATACAAGGTTTGCACTATCGTCATCAACGTCAATTATAGATTCAATTTTTTAACAAAATTAAAGCAATGATTACTATGGAGAATTATAAAATTATATAAGGAATGGGTTGGAAGTCTTATTAATATTAATTATTGTGTTGAATTTTATATTTACAACTAAAATCAAGATCGAGTATGAACACATTTTCCTATAATAAAAGTTAATGAGTATGATTCAAAATTCCCGCAAAGTGGCTTGTAAATATGCAAAGGAGGGGTAGAGATATGGTAGAAAGGACTAATATGCTTACATTTGTGCGAATGAGTTTCGTTCTGTAAATTCTCACATAGCTACTAGAAAACCTTTTTCTTTTTATATCATTTTAGGTCCTACGATTGTTCATTCTAATCATTTACAAATATAGGGCAATCAGAGTCAGACGCTAGGAAAAATTTGAAGGAAAAAATTCTATGATTTTCTCAATTTGACGATGCATTTTGATGCTGAAGTAAAAGGCGAGTTACTGCGAAAAGATTCTAGTTTAGTTGCAAGCGTCTTTCAGTGCCACAACAAATAATCGCACACTTCACAACAAATATTTGACAAATGTGATCCATTCATAAGATACAAATCGCTCAACTCGTAAAAAAACCTCGTGCAACTCGTGACTGGCATCGTCCAGCACACGAATCATTTAAGTTTAAGGCCACTCAAAAATTCACGCATTTATCTACGGGAACTGTGATTTATACTTTAAATGTTTAGAACACACACTCCTAAGCCATAATATCGATTCAATTTCGAAAAAGTTTCAAATTACCGGTTTGAGTCTGCAATGCTATAAAAAATGCGAAAAAAAAGTTTTAAAGTACAATTTTTTTATTTTTAATTTCAGTTAAATTATGTTTATGATTATGTCTAGGTTTGGTTTAGTTTAGGTTTAAGTTTAGGTTTAGGTTTAAAAACATAAAATTTCCAAAATTAAAAAGTTAAAAAAAATTCCTATACATTTAGCATGTAATTTTAATAATTTCAAAAATTTCATTTTTTATTTCCGGAAAAAAATTTATTTGGAGAAGTTGTTCAAAATGATCCCAAAACTGTACAAAAAATTGGCTTAATTTTCCGAATTAGTTACCAATAGTAAATTTTTTCCACGGTTTGAAGATCGAAGAAAGTGAAAAAAGTTTCAAGGTACCGGTCTGAAATTGGAATTCCAGTTCGACATTGGAAAAAGTGAAAAAAAGTTTCATAGTACCGGTTTGAGATCGAAGAAAGTGAAAAAAGTTTCAAGGTACCGGTTTGAGATCGGAATACCGGATCGAGACCGAAGAAACTGAAAGATGTTTCAAAGTACCGGTTTGAGTATCGTCATTACTGCATGTCATGGGGTGGTCAAACTAGTATAATTTAGTAATGTAACGCTACCGTCAGTTTTTGAAAATATCGAAAGGGGGGAGTACGTAAAATTTAAAAAACGCCATGTTGAATTCCATAAGAATTCTCGTCCATGACATTGCCCAAATCGTTTTTTGAATTTGGCGCCAAGTTTGTGGCCATGGCATGAAAACCAAATAACACGTTGAATGGTATACCATTGTGAGTGTTTGGGCAAAATTTGGAAATTTTCTGAATTTAACAGGTCGTGCCGCCTACATGTAAGTAGCAGAAGCGAAGCAAAAACAATTTTATGTTTTCGCTCCGTCTGTCCGTCCGTCCGTCTGTGCGAGCCTCACGATTATCTCAGAAACTAGTCAACATAATTCAAATGTATTTTCGGATATGAGTACCTTAATATCCGACCCAGTTTGAGTTTATTTTAGTTTGACTCCAGGTGACTCTCCGAGGGGTCATAGGTCAAAGTCAAGGATTTCATTCTATGACAACAAAAACTACAAAAGTTGCTCCTCTTATGAAGGGGCAACTTGACACAATTTCGACTTTTTAATTTGGTCTGTTCAAATAGCAACAAAACGGTTTGGACGTCCATAAACAGAATTGTCTTGAAATTTAATTTCTGCGAAGGGTGCGACTGACCAGTAACTGCAGGGGAGACACTGGAACGGTCCTGCCATGAGCGCTGCAGTTGCAATACTGTTTGAATAAATTTTTTAAATTGAGAATTCCCAGAAATTGTTAGATTTTTAGAACAACGCATTTGAACAGCGAAAGCATACGATAAGAATATGAGGACTCGTCCATAGTGGTTGGGAGCCGGGACTCGACGAGAGTACTGAAAAAGTTAAAATTAATGAAATTAAAAACGTAAAATTTGGCTCACGCACGCACTAAACTCACTTATAAAATAGTGTCACTGTTAATAAAGCCGGACTGACCCGTCCTGGTCTTAATTTTTTTACTAGCAAAGGAGAGCCGCAATGCACCAATCCTTTGCAACCTTGTTTCAATTTAAAAAAAAATGTTCAATTGGTCGAGTAAATTTTTTCTTGAATGCCCAGCTGCGGGAGCTGAGGGTTGTATGGTAGATGAGATTTTCAGTGCAATTAACGCACGCACACACAACCTCCCAACGACAAATCAAGAAAAAGTGCGGCTATAAAAACCGACAATTAGTATGACGAGACTTACACCAAATGATGGCCCTCCGCACCGCCGCAGTGTCGGCGCAGATTATACGAATCAAAGCGACTCTCTTTCAGCGTATCCTGAAATCATCATTTAGCCGAGCAAAGGAACTTCATTTGCATATGCAACAAAGTATACTGTCAAAATCTTGGTACCAAGCACGTTTGTGTAAAAACTAAGGATATAAAAACTTAATACCACAAATGAGAGCAAAACCTTCTAGCGAAAACTTTTTCGATCGTTTTCAATATTATCTATTTAATAGGTACTTTCCAATCTCATTAGTGCAGTTTAACATTTTTTCTTAAATGTAAATAGTGTTATGTGAAATTTTTTTTTCTTTTCTATCCATCTGTCCTAGGACGGCAATTTTGGCTATTTTCAATAATATATTAATTTATACACTTTTAATTCTACGCCACACCGCAATCCTACATTCTACTTCTAGGCAGTCTGCTTAAAACAAGTCTTGGAGAACAAGAGGAGTTGAATGTTAGAAAGTAGGTTGGCGCAACAATATTTTCTTCTTAAAACAAAAGTGTACCCCCCTTCACTCAAATCCAACCAACTGCAAGTAGTAAATTGTAAGAATACAATTTCGTCTATCAAAATAGTTATAGCACTCGTTCATTTCGTCATATTTGTCAAACACTGGTCGGTATCTAGAAACATGTATTTGACTAAGTTTCAGTCAACAATTGCTTTCTCTAAATACTGAAAATTTTCATTAGATATTTGTCAAACACTGGTCGGTATCTAGAAACATGTATTTGACTAAGTTTCAGTCAACAATTGCTTTCTCTAAATACTGAAAATTTTCATTAGATAGGCAATAGTGGCCTGTCCCATTCCACTTAACAATGACGACTACCCACTTAATGACCCCAAATCGAAAAATAGTTTTATTTATTGTTTAGGTTTAGGTTAGTTGTCCCCTGACCCTGTCCGCTGAATAAGAACTTACAATTGTGTGTATCAAAAATGAAATCTATTTGTTTTTCTGAATAAATTTTATTTCATCTTTCTAATGCCAATGATTTAGATTTGACCGTTTGACAAATGTTTTCTAATTGAAGAGAGAAAGATTTAAATTCTGCGTTAGACATACCAGCACATCGATAGAATCGTTGTGGCTCATTTACTTCTATCGCAACGACCCACATATTTCTGCGGTTTAATATTACAATAAAATCCTGGGCAACATGTATCGTCTTTTCTGCAGTTAAAACCTTCTGGGAAACATTTCGACTTTAACACACATCTACTTGCGCTGCTGCAGCGCAAGCCATGCCACATTTTGCATCGTACGCAAAGGTAACGAACGCATGTTCTGTTGTTGACGCATTGGTAGTCAAAAGCGGTCCTTTTTTCTCCGGAAATTGAGGAGTCACAGCGCGGTTGGTAGAGAGAAACTCCCGGAGTCGGGAGTGGTTTGAATTTGCCTAACAAAATCATCAATCAATCAATCGTGTAAGCGTCATTTGGCGTACGCCATAAACAATCACAGAAAATTGATGTGCGCAGAATTTATAACGTATGATAATATAATCATTAATGGTTTCTAGCCTGATGGACATGGATCCACGACGCAGTTTGAAAAAAGAGATTTGAAATTAGACTAATAACAAAATAATCAGTTGTCCAAAAAACGTGAACTAATAGAATCTTTTCAATTTCAAAGCAATTAAGGAGCTAAATTGAATTTATTAAACTAGAATTTATTGCGATAACCTATATTTAAACGAAAGCACTAATAACTAAAAAAAGAATCAATTTCCTCAAAATACTTAGATGAGCCTTAGCAGCTTCTTGGCCTGATTAATTTTTCTCTGATTTTTAAGTTTACCCTTTTCACTCAAAATAGTTCCAAAATTTTGTTTCTCGTTTACTCAATATTTGCCAATTTTTTTTTAAATATTTTTTTTTGTATTAAATATCTTCCTTTTTTTTCTTAAACCCTTTTGTTTTTGTTGCTAGTTTCAAATATATTAGTTTTTTAATAGCAAAAACCATTGCTCAGATTAAAAAAATGTATTTTAATTGCATATCTTTAAGAGTTTACCGTTGAAAATTCGGAAGGAATTAGAGAAGTACCTTGGCTGGATTTGGAGATTCCACTGTTTCCTGTATCGTGAATTGTTGGATTCCCAAAAATCGTATTGCATTGATGCAAAAAAGTGTTGAAGAGGTAGGAAAGCAAAAGTAGTTTTCCTCTAATTGCAGTAATTGTAGCCAATGCTTTTTTAAATTTTGTATCTAAATTTTCAGTTCACAAAACCAAATTATTTATACCTGTTTTCAACTTTCAACTTGTTTTCAAGAATTCCACATTTGAACAATGAGGATTTGACAGGAGAAAAGAGCCACAATTGAGGACAAATATTAAGTTGCTCTTTGAGTTTTTTGGCAATTTTGCCCTTTTCCCATATTTGTCAAACCAAAGAAATATGAATTTTCAATGTTTAGGTCATCAACTAATTTCTCTAAATGAAATTCCCATATGGTGTTCCAAATTCTAATTTTAAAAAAATTGAAATTTCGAGTAGTGGGAATTCTTACTGCGTTTAAAAATAGTCTAATTTTTAGTGTGTCACAATGGTGTAGTTTTGATTAAAAAAAACGCAAACACTTGAGACCATTTTCTGGTTGGTTATGGTAAAATTTTTCCAATTTTTGGAAATGGTTTTCATATGAATGTTCTATGAATGTTCCAGGGGTCAATCCGGAACCATGAACCAAAACCGGAGTCATGAGCCACTGAGTAATCGTTTTGTAATAATAGAATCTAATAAAATTTAACGTCTAATAAAATGATTAGATTATTTTTATGCTAAACGTAGCGCCCGATATTAATAATATATTTTTTTAGGTTTTGAAATTTTTTCAGAAAGCAAATGCGACTAAAACACATTAATTCGAAAGGAGTAAAAAACCTCAAAATAGAACAAATATTAAGTTGCTCTGCTTCTGATTTACCAGCTGAATTTACAGCATTAAATTATTTCAAGTTTTCGATAATTTTTTAACACACAAAATTTGAGAGTTAACGACTTCATGTTGCAAAGGCCTATACTGCGGATCCAATTAATTTTGTTATTTGAATTGATCTTATGCAAGAAAGTTTAAGACATTTATGTCTATCAGCTCAAAATATAAGCAGATGCATGTATCAAACTTAAATTATACAACTTTGCTTATATCATCTCGAACTAGCAAAGGGCTTTATAAATTAGTCTCTAATTAAAAAAAATCGTTCTAATATTTTAACACTAATAATTTATTTAATATTTAATTTAATTTAATATTCTCCCCTGTTCTCCCGTAAATGACCCTTTGACCTCAAAATGACCTTTCAAGCCAACTTTTGCCAAAAAAAAGTTATGATGGCCCCGATGACTCCAGAGCCCCCCTTCACCCGGAAATGACCCCAGAAATTTGTCTTGTTGCTTATAAGACGCTTTAGGGACGCTTTAGACACTTCAAAGCGGCATCAGTTAAATTTTTGAAAAATTTTAAAATCACCCGCAAAATTATATATATATAAATGTGTGTTTTAAGGATATTTGTGAGTTTATTTATTGCAAATATACGCATACAACAAAATGCTCCCACGTTGAAAGTGATGCCTCCTGACACCTTACGTTTGACGCTCTAAACGACACCAACTATTCTATTATTGTCTACTATTCATGAAAAAAAAAACTTTTTAAAAAACGTTTAAAAACTTTATTCAAATATAAATATAAAAGCTATTTGTAGAATTCTTCATTATCTTCTTCAAAACATTCTTGCTTTGTTTAAACACTACTGATTTGGTGAGAATTCGACAGAAACGCTAATACTACAACTCAAATTTGCAAATTAGTTGGTTACAATTAATTAAGTTAAATAATTAATTGTAATGTCTAATTTGCATTATAATGGTGGTCTGGATCCCTCAGGAATGAACTAGGTTGACCTTTGCCATGCGGTTTGACCATCGTGCGTCCCGATGGTCAACGGTGCCTTGATCACGAGGTCAGTCTAAATTAAAACGTGAATTTAGAAACTGACTTTCGGCATTGAACTAATTCAAAACCTTACCTGACTTGACGACTCAGTAGTAGGCAACGGCACTAAAAAAACGTTTACATTAAGTGCTTAAGTGTTGTAAAATGGCTAATTAAATATTTCAGCAAAGCAATTAAGCATCTTACACATCGTCTCAATTGCAGTGAGGCGACGATCTATGGACGTGATGGCCCTCAACAGCGGAGACTCCTCGTCCTCTAAATCAAAATCAGTAATATTAACTTAATGTAATAAAATCGACATTTACATCAATCTTGACATTTAAATCAAGGTTGAGACTAAAAAAAGTGGACTGAGAATTTTTTAATTTATTGAACCGTAAATGTAAACCATAATAACCAAACCATAATAATTAATAACATAATTGACATTAATTAAGTTACATAATTAATTTTAAATTTGAACCCCTTACCTGGGTTGACCTGTCACTTCTCTTAGGAATCACTGACACAAACTCAAACAGTGATTTACTAATTAAGTTAAGTTAATTAAGCAGTTAAGCAAACTTAGAGTGGTTTCTAATTTTATTTATGCTATTTGCATATGGCCTTATCGACATGATTCCTTGTGTTAGTAAATGGGGGAAGGTGGTCTCGGCCTGTGCGTTGACTAGGAAGTTCTGAAGGAGTCTCTACAGCGTGCAGAGGGCGAAAACTGTCCTTCGCATACCGGCCCAAGCCCACCCTCCACGAGCGCAACTTTCCAGGCTTCCACTCACCACTACCACACCACCACTTTTTCCTATGCGGCTGCCGAGATTCGATCTCGGCACCTACCCAAGTTAAGACAAGGGTCCTACCACCCCGGACTACGGGCCGTGGGCACTGGTTTCCAATTGCAGCAATGAGATTACGTTCCGCGGGAATTAAATCGAAGTTGAGATTTAAACCATGATTGACCATTTAAACCAAATTGACAACTAAATCAACATTCGTGACTAAAATTGACAACTAAATCAACATTCATATCGTAATAAATATTGAAATTTAAGCACAATTAAGTCAACATTCGTAATCAAAATTGACCATTACACCAAGTAATAAAAACTGCTTAAAAATAACTAAAAGTAAACAAACAATGCGAATTATAAAAATTATAAAAATTACTAGCCATACAATCCCGCCCTAGGACAGGAGTTCATCATTTTAGTTGCAAAGGTGTTATTCAATTTTTCACAAATAATTATTAATTTAAAACAAACATGATGCCCATACCTGCCTGTAAAGGAAGTGCAGGTGTGACCACCTCGGTCACTTACATGAGGAAGCACTGCCAAAAATAATAACGCGTTTTATATAGTACATCACATACTAGTGAAAAAAGGCCCGTCCTGGGACAGGAGGACTTTAATTGTAATTTCTGGGTCCTCACGTTCTAGGACGAAATCAAATGCTCCACTCAAATTATTCGTGAACAAAACTTAACCCTTATGCCAATGAAATTTGAATGCTGAGTATTGGGTGCAACGTTGCCGGCTTTAAAGGTAAAATTTCATCTGGAGTCGCATTCTTATGCGACAGTTCGCTTAATTTTAAAATTTCTCAAAAAAATTTCAATGCTCAAAATAAATTTTTGAAAGTAAAACTAGACAAAATTTAGAACACCGTGGTACCCTACTCCTTCAAAAATTTCACCGGTAGCCCCATACAAATTAATTTGAAAAATATTTTTTGGAATAACTCTTTAACTAAGCCCAATTACCATAAACCCACCGATGAAAAGTTGAAAAATGCCATTATCTAATCAAATCAAAATCAAAGTTTTGAACTTTCACCGGTGGAAAATACATCCCGTGCTCGAAAAACGAAAAAGGACTGGGCCTACTCTCCGTGCGACCGGTCGCATCCTGAGGCGACTTTTCAACTTGCGACCTGGTCGCTTCCTGGAGCGACTGAGCTACACCGTTGGTGGTAGGAAATTGAGAAGAAATTTGCGGCTTACGAACGCAGCATGACTTGTTTTTAAAAAAGAAATTTTTATTTTAAATGCCCGGCTATGCGAGAAGCGAATGAGAGAAAGCCCTTTTGTCCAACTGGCGGACAGACAGGAAGTAGGGAAAAGTACGGCCATTATAATTGACAATTATTTTGTAGACTAGCCAAAAAGCCCGTCCTAGGACTGGGGGCAGTGCCTCATCGGTCCCCTATACTTCCTTAATTTGGAAAGAAAGTAATGTTATTGTAATAGGATGCCCATATCTGATATATTAAAAGGGTTGTGATGTAGAGTCTTTTGTATGACCATAAAAGCCAAGGAAGCCCGTTTTAGGACAGGAGGATTTTAGTTTGCAATTCGTGTTCCTCATATTATAGAACGGGCTTCTTTGGCTAGTCTCGAGTTAGCATTTTAGCAATGGAGTGGTTCTGTGCAGCACTTTTTTTAATGAGATTTTTGGTATTTTGCATGCCCATCTATGGAGGTGGGCGAGGAGACTGTTGGAAGAGGCTTTTCGTTACTACACCGTTACAAACAGCATAGTATGCACATGAAAAACAAAGGGATTACTTTGGGAAATTGTCTTGTTTTGTGAAAAATTTAGATTTTCTCAATAAGTGTCGGACGCATCAGCATCGATTCAGGGTTAATAGTTGTAACTATAATTAATACGAATTACATTCGTAAGTAGTTCGAAATTATAATTACCTGTAATTACACGTAAGTAATTTCTAATTATAATTAACACGAATTGTAGTAAGTAATTGGTTATAATTAGCCCGAGTTCGAGTATGTTATTATTAATTATAATTACCTATAGTTACTGTAAGTAATGGGTAATTATAATTAACTGTAATTTCAAGCAATAACTGATTCTTACCAGCGTTGGGGCAGAGCCAAGCTAGAAAACGTTTAGAGTATACGTTCCAAAGGACAAATATTCCTATAATAAATAAAAAGTAAAGAAAAAGAAGGATGGACTTCCAAATTGGCTCCATTTCAAATAATAACAGTAATAAATAAGTTGCTGCGGAAGAGAGGCCCTTAAGGGACCCTGTTGCATGAATGACAAAAATGACAAAAAAGACAAATGATGACAAAGTTCTTAGGAATGCGATAATCACAAATAAAATGAACCTTGCTCCGTCCAGAGGCCACAAGAGACCTTTACTTTGGCCAAACAAGCCCAAGCCCGTCCTTACGACATAAAGGTCCTTCAAGGTATACCTGATGTTTCGAGGCCTTTAAGGGACACCTCAAGTTTCGACACCTTTAAGGCACACCCCAAGTCTCGAAGCATTCAAGGTATACCTCAAGTTTCAAGGCCTTCAAGGCTCACGTCAAGTTTCGAGGCCTTCAAGGTACACTTCAAGTTTCGAGGCCTTCAAGATACACTTCAAGTTTCGTTGCTTTCAAGGTATACCTCAAGTTTCGAGGCCTTCAAGGTATACCCCAAGTTTGAGGTCTTCAAGGTATATCTCAAGTTTCGAGGCCTTCAAGGTATACCCCAAGCTTGAGGCCTTCAAGGTATACCTCAAGTTTTGAGGCCTTCAATGCACACTTTAAGTTTCGAGGCCTTCAAGGTATACCTCAAATTTCGAGGCCTTCACCTCAAGTTTCGAAGCCTTCAACGTATACCTCAAGTCACAAATTTCGAGGTCTTCAAGTGCCCGATCCACTGGCAAGAAAGTAGACAAGTATAAAGAAAATGCCCTGCAGCTTGTAAGGGGTCCTTTAACAATTGGTTGACCCTTTGACCCTTAAAGGTCGCCTCTAAAAAGTGCTGTTAAGCTTTAACCCGAACCAAATAAAAAGTAATCAGTCTGCAGCTGGTGGTATTTGATCCCACATTCTTTATTAGGACCTTTCCTCATCTTAACCACGTACCCTAGGAATTTTTGTTCATAAAAAATATCGTTTTTGTTTATACAAACTTATCTAATTCTTCACTATCTTCACAAATGGATTTATTTTTTGTTTGCACCTTACCGATTTGGTGAGTATTTTTTTTCTCAGAAAATAACTCTTACGTTAATCAAGCTAACTAGTTAAATAATACTGAAAGTTAAAATCGTACTTTAATTAACTTAACGTCCAATAATTTGTGATTCGTAAATAGCACACCTTGATTTATTCTAAATCGTATTTATGTGAAATCAATCTCATCAAAAGAAATTGGACAGTGAGAATTTATTTGAATTTAATCAACGTAAATGTAAACCGTAATCACACCAAAATAATTAATAACAGAATTAACATAATTAATAACATAATTAACATTAACATAATTAACGGACATTAATTAAGTTAATTAATTAATTGTAATTACTAATTAGCCTGTAATGGTAGTGTTGATGCCTCAGGAGTGACCTAGGCTGACCTTGGCCATTTTAATGACACTTGACCTCTCGGCCGCCCCGCCAATGAATCCAGTCGAATGGACGAAGAACGCTGTTGGAATTCCACTGACAGTCTCCAGCTGCTTGTCACGCAGGCCCTGCCACTCCTTTTTCAGCGATGTTCTAAAACAGCGATTTAGAAAACACAATTTTTAGAAAAACTGGATTTCTTAAAGGGTTTTAGAGGTCATTGACATCGTCTTGACCTCTGACCTGTTAATGAAGGACTTGGGCTCCACCAAGACGCACTGCACTCTTTCCGTCTGAGAAGATGACAAATTGAATGAGAGATTCGAGGCCAAGGGCCACTTCGAGCTTGGACATATGGTCCTTCTAAGGGACACCTGCTGTGGGCAACTCCACGATTTGACCCGAAGGGTCAACCTAATTAAATATGCAAATCAGATAAACCCTTAGAATCGCTTGGCTAACCCTCAGAATCGCTTGGTTAACCCTTAAAAACGCTTGGTTAACCCTCAGAATCGCTTGGTTAACACTTAGAATCGCTTGGTTAACCCTTAGAATCGATTGAAGGGTCTCCAGTACTCAAATTATGCAAATTAGGTTCCCTTGAAAACAATCGAAGGTTACTTACGTCAAAGCGAGCCTTGATGGCCTCCCTTACGACGCTGTAAGCGTCGAGCCAGTCGTCACAGTAGTATGACACACGATCGCTGAATTCCTTGTCGACGTACTCCAGCGCCTTTTCGAAGCAGCGCTGCTCATCAGCGTCTTGCTCTTTCCAGCCCGGGTTGAAGTAAGAGACGCGGCTGCTGAGGTCAGTGGTCACCTTGTAGGGCATTGGATAGTCGTTGAGGCCAATACCTTAATTAAGTAATTAAATAGTCAATTAATTAAACTAATTAGACAACTATTTTAAATTTTCGGTTAAAGCTCTAATAATTTTAAATAACCAAATGAAGGATTTTTTTTTTACAAAATTAAAATTTATAAAAAATAAAAATAATTATTTTAAAATGATTTCCAATCAGGTACAAATTGAGTTTTAAAAACATGTTTGTTTAAAAAAATCAATTTAAAACAAAATGTTTTTGAAATGAATTGAAATTACCGTTGTCAATTGCATCGATGGAATGAACAAGGTCTTCGTAGACCTTGTCATAGAGCTTGTCTAGCGTGTCCTCGTCCAGCTGCGTCGTGTCACATGACCTTTGACCTTTGGCAATGATGCGTTTGGTCAGTCACACCAACCTATTTATCATACGTTTATATAATAACCTTTTTGATATGAACAGCCACATATGTAAGTTAATTATGTATCAGTTTGTATTAGAACCCAGTTTAACTATTGATTATATTAGTCATAAGTTGTCCAGTGGTTAGAGTGTCTGTCTCAACCAGCCTGGGAACTTGAGTTCAAATCCCTGATTAGTCGCAAAAAAACCTTTGCTTTTGGGTTTCCCTTTAAGTAAATGCCTGGCCTCTGACCTTAGGTATGCCGAAGTTGAATACGGAAAGCACTTTCGAGACATTTTTAGATCAAGGGGTCGTTCCCGAGCCTGACCATTTTTAATGTTTTGTTAAAAACAAGGTTTGATCTTTTAACGTCATTTTCTGTTTAAAGTGTTATCGGATCCATTTTAACCATCTTAACTAAGTTTTATTTCAGATAGGCCAATATCTGGAACAACTATCGGGAACAAAGGAGTGAACAAAATGCAAATCAAGTTTACAAATTGGGTGTTCATGGCATTATCTGTATTTCACTTTTTTTTGTACAGTTTAATCGCTAATTCAATTCTGTGTAGTTGATATAATAGTTGAATTTTTGAAACTTGTACTCACATGGGAAGTATTTCAACTGTAGCACGTGTTTAAATATGTCACCCCAACGAATGAAAAGGTCACGGATTCAAAACTAATAATTTTGGTAGAAATTTGTTGTAAAATTCATAAACTGATTTTTTAGAATTTTTTCAAAATTTTGAGTTTCAAAGAATGTAATGGTCCCCCCTGTAAAACAATGAAAATCACGGCTTAATTCCCATAACGTTTTTCAGAAAATGGATAAGAAAAATTTATAAATTGATATTTGAATGTAATACTTACTTAATAAGTTTTTGATGTGGACATTGGAACGCCAGTTCAATTCGAGTTTTCAATGTGTAAGTCAAAATTTCAATATGCAAATCAAAAAATATAATAACTTGGAAATTCTGATGTACACTGCGAAGAGTCAAATAAAATAGGAATTTCGATGAAGTTATTGAAAAGCCAAATTTAATAAAAAATTCGATGTGCACTGTGCAGAACGAAATTTCGATGTACTCCTTGAGAACTTCCTATACTTTCTAATACTGTATATACTAAAGTTTTCTGATCCATTTTTTGCAAAACCGTATGTAAATTAAGCCGTGATTTTCATTGTTTCAAAGGGGGGACCCTTACAATCGTTGAAATTCAAATTTTTTAAAAAATTCTAAAAATTCAGTTTATAAATTTTGCAACAAATTTCTACCAAAATTATTAGTTTTGGGTCGTGAGACCGTTTAAATTGAACGGCCTCTTTCAGCCAAATGGGAGGGTGATCCCGAAAGATGGAAAAACCGAAAGTGACGCAGCGATTCACAGCGTTTCTGACAATACAACTTTAATTATGAGTCAAAAATGCATGTCCCAAATGTACATTTCAGTGTAAATAAGTAGGCTATTTAGAATTAGAATAGATGTAGATACCAAACCGTAAGTATAGTTGTAGTAAATTGTAGATGTAGAGTAGT